>MINK01187666.1:0-25103 GCA_001735545.1 Phormia regina
AAAAAAAAAAAAAAAAAAAAAAAAAAAACATTTAAACCATTAATGTGATATCTCAGCTATCTTTAAGTGATTTTTGCCGAATATCTGTAGCTAAGGAATTTTTGTAATTTACAAGTAATTTATGTATTTATTATATATTTATCTAAGGCTATCAAAATAAATTTAATAAAAGAACGAAAACTTAAGAAAAATAAAAAAAACTAACAAGTTTTTTCACTTAATTTTCTCTACGGTTAACTTTATTTGTTGTTATTGAGGTAATAGGGAGACTAATAGAAAATTTTATAAATACACTATTATATATATAGTAAATATCCCAGCAGAATATGGCATTGAAGGGAAATTTTTAATAAATATAATATTTTACAGTTATAGTATTAATGACGCATTAAGAATGGTATAAAACGAAATAAGCAAAACAATTTTTAATGTCTCTAAATATGTAAAAAAATTTATATATATATTTTTTTTTTTGCTGGGCTATTAAAGCATTTTGAGTCTGTAGTAGTATTTTCTATAACTAACCTAAGCTAATTAAAATTGTTCTAAATTTGTTGTTGTTATTTGTTATATAAATTTGTTTCTTTTTTATTTTTTTTATAAACTTGCAGCACAACATTAATCAGCAATCGTTGCAAAAGTTTGCAACTTGCCTGCAACATATTGCCCAATTATTGGAATGTCCTGTTTGCTTAGAGGTAAGTTTTGGTTTTGTTTTTGTTTTATTTTTGCTTTTTTTATACTTTTATGTATTAGTTAGTTGTAGTTGTTCATGATGTGGAGACACATTGAGAGCTAATACATTGTTCATACGTATAAGTATTTAATAAAGTTTATACATTATTCTTAAAAGGTAGAAAAAATCTAAACTTATTTCTCTTATATGGTCGAAACAATATTGGAACATTTTGAAGCTGAAACAAGTCTTGAAAACTTGTCATGAATATCGATGAGTTTCTAAATTATTTAGTCCATAAATAAGGGTAAAAATTTTGAAAAAAAAAACAAAACAAAGAGATTGTTGAATTTCAAACGAAAGTGAGGAAAAAAAGTACCAATATTTTTAATATGTGGCTTGATTTTTATGCAAATGTTGACCCTCCCTTTATTTAACGAATGATAAATTTATAACTAATCCTTAAAATATTTAGGTTCAATTATTTTTTTACGTGTGCTGGGCCACTTTCAAAATATCTCCAAATATAAGATCAACAGTGTACACAAAAAAAAAAAAAAAAAAAAAAAAAAAATACATCATATGATATATAAGAATATATATATTAAGCAAAAACTATTTTTAAATTTAATTTCATTCTCACGAAATTAAAATTTTAGTAATTAACTTAAAATACTTTTTTTTATTAAAACTTGAATATTATGGATATTTTCCATCGGAATTAATATTTTATGACATTATTAATGTATTATTTTGGAGTTACTGGTTCATAATTGGTTAAGTTAAGCAAGTATAACTAAAGGCACATATTTGTAAAAAAAAAAAACAATAAATTCGTGTAAAATACTAACAATATTCAAAAAATGCGTTTAATTCAATTGTTAACTCGATTTCTAAAGAACTTACTTATTAAATTCAAATAAATTCATCTATAATTAATTTGCAACAATTGCTAATTTAACATTTTTCTTTGATTTTTGAAATGTTTTAAAAAAGATCCAGGGCACGTATATTTTTGCATGGAGATTTAATATTTGAGGGTTATAAAAGAATATACTAATTTTTATTTTTAGAGCGTTACATTTGCAACTTCTTGTCGTGAGACACTTTAATATATATGTATTTTATACCCTACATCACCATATGTGGTTGTAGTATTATATGTTTGTGCAAATATTATACGCAGAAAAAAAAAATATTCCTACCACCACCTTAAAGTATACCGTTCGACTCAGAATCACTTTCTGAGTCGATTTAACTATGTCCGTGCGCAAATTCAAAGAAAATTTGATGAAATTTGCACATTGAATTTGCTCATGATAGGCACATTATTTCACCTGACCTCCATAAAAATATCCTTCCGGAATATAGTTTTAACATTCATAAATATTTTATAATTATAAATATTTTAATAAAATTTAACACAAACCCGATCGACCATATCAGTTTCTCTTTTTTTTAATTTCTTAAACAATTCAATATAAAAGTACTAATTTTGTCCCTAGTTGTATTTCTCAATCTATACTCCTTTTAAACCAGTAGCAACTACTAACTATTCTACTTAAGTTTACTTAAAACAAAACTTGTTTAGTTTAGGCAAAAAAAAAAAACTTAAAAAATTAGGTAAAAACGTGTTGTCAACAACAAACAGTCTACTAAAATACATACAATATTTCCAAATGGCAACCAAAAACTAAATTTCATAAAAAACAAGCAGTACCTTTAAAATCAGTATGCGAACAATAGTGTTTAAATATATATTTACATATATATATTTCAAATCATGTTCAATATTCCCAAAGACTATTGTTTTTTCACACAGTGCAAAACCTGAGAACATTTTAAAAAAATATATACTAAATGAAAAAACAAAAACAATGTTAGTAAGTCTATATTAACTAACATTTTATATACTTTAATATAGACGCATGATATATACAGGCATAATAATAACATGTACTATTTTAAGAGCGTCGTGTCTATAACGGAAACGGAAACTTTGCTAAATATGAGCTGTATATTGGTATATGTATTTATACATTTTTTTTTGTTATACTCTTTTGTGTTTTTGGTAGTTTTTTGTTTTACTTAAAACTCTCACACACACATATATATGTATGTATATCCACTTTGATAAAATATAGAATATTTTTATAAAATATTTTAATAGAATTTTGTGAATTTGTGTTGGAGTGTGTTTATATAAGAGAGTACTTGTACGTTTTATACGTTTATTGCATTCAATTTGTATTTAATTTTAGTGGAGTATTTGGTATGTTATTATAGTTTTTAATTTCTAATAATAAACACACAAATATCAGACTAGCTTTTAAATTAATTGAAATAGAAGTGAAATTTCAAACATATGTATATAAAAAAATATTAATTTTAAATGAATATTATATTTTACAAAAAATTGGATATTCACTCACTTAATAAGAAATTTATGAAAATGAAGCGTAAAAGAAAAAATACATGTATTAGAAACAATTTAATAATAATTTTGAAATGAACTAAAAATAATAAAATTAATGAAATAGTTATCGATAACAGTGAATTTAATAAAACTTATTTTTTTTAAATTATGCATGAAATAAATTTTTAAATATATTCCAATATTGTTAAATGTAAAAGTATACTTCAAATTCGTATAAGAAGCCTTGATGCTGTTCTTGTTACATGTTATTATTATTATTTTGTTTTTTTTTTTTATTTATACTGGGCCTATTATTTAATGAAACTGTATTTAAAAACTACAATAAATTTTTAATTATCAATATCAGTTCACACAAAATTTTATTATTTCTTTAGTTATTAAACTGGTTAGTTATGAGTTTTACCCACTTTTGTAGTATTAAAAAAAAAATGAACACAGAAATTATTTTAACACGAATATTTTCCATAAATGTTTATGGAAAAACAAATACATAAGAGAATCTGTTTTGTTGTCATGTCTGGTTCTCATTGTTTCGTATGCATTTATGTTTAAACAGTGAGGGACAAGGAAAACTTTATTTTTTTTTTTTCATTTAGATATCTGAAATCAAATTTACAACAAGGTTATTATAATTCATTTTTATATTAAGCCTTAATTTAATTCAGTTTATAAGTTTTTCTATAAATTGGTTGTTAAATAATATAATGGGCCTTAAAAATGATTATGTCCTCCTTTAGGATCTTTCATACTCATAAATGTATAGCATGTTTAGACCCTCACTGTATAGAGAAGATATTTGCATATGTTTTTAAGGGATTTGGTTACTGGTTATTGTTGTTGGTTGCTATTGTTGTTTGTTGTCGGTTGTATTATTTGTGTTTGTTGGTATTTATTATGCATACATTCATAGTCGTATAATATTTGAATTATATGTTAACAATAAATGTTGTTAAAAACAGAAATGAAAAATATTTCATAAAATAAACCAAAATACTTGTACTAGTACTCATTTTAGTTAGAATGTACAAAAGTATTCATACGATTCATGGGAGTACAAATAAGTATTTTACACATCTAAATATATGTATGTATTTGTACATAAGTGTTTTACAATAAAACCACAATTGGAAAATGTTTTTCTAAGTATAATAAGTTATATGTAAGTATGTATATATGTATGTATATATATTTATAGTTGTTATTGCTATTGCTATTGCATTTTTATGTTGTAGTATGAATATGATTTTAATTTATATTTAACATTTTGCCAACAAAATATAACAACAAAAGGAATAATCACAATTACCTAGTAAAATATAATACTGGAAATTCAATAAAAGGTCAGTAAATGGAAATTTTAGAAGACTTAAAAGATAGAGAGAGACAGAGTGTAGGATTGTAGCATTATTCTTAGTATGGCTAATAGCAAATGCAATTTTCCAAAGATTTGTTTAGTTCTTAATGTTAACAGAAATGTCTTAGTGTACAAGTGCAAGCAAAGCTTTCACACACTTTTAGTTTAAACAATAAATTGCTTAAAATCTTTTGAATTTCTTTAGATTCTCAGAAATTCTCTTTGTAAACTTAAGTTGGCAATTTTATATTAATTTAATATTTTCTTTAGATTTTAACACTATGCAAGACTTTTGGGTTAATTATTTGTAATGAAGTTTAAACGCGAATACAATAAAACCTTTATAAAGTTGGTCATGTGGGAATATAAATTTTGAAGAACATTTTATATTAATAGGTCGAAAGCCAAGTTTTCTCAAACAATTATTTATTAGATTTATTAAGATTAACCCTATGTTATCTACATTTAGTTTCTAAATAACTTTTTCACTGGATTATATTTTATAATTAGTGTAATTTTTATCTCTAATATGTGTTACTAAATCAATTCGGTTTCACGAATAATTTGCCATTAATCGGTTATTAACCGATTAACATATAACCTACAATAATTATTTGTAAAAGAAACCGTTTGATATGAAACTCCGATTAATTGGAAACACTAATAAGTATATAAGCTTAAGAAGTATGATAAACAACATCCAAAGATGTATCTAAATATTGATCCCAAAGATCTTTTTTTTCAATTATTGCATACATTTTATTAAAAAATTGTAAACACATTTAACCCCTTATTTCTTAAATCCCTTTACCACACATTGAAAAAATTTCCATACAAATTTTTGAAAAACAAAACCAATTTACATGAAAAATTTTTAAAAGTGTGGGGAAGTGTTTTACAAAATAAAGCCCTATATGTAATTTCTTTGCATTGATAAAAATAAAAATCAAATGAATAAATTTTTGAAAAGGTATTAAAAAATTAGATCTTGCATTGAAAATTATACGAATTTTTACTAATTCTAGATCAGAAGTTCAGGAAGTTATTGACTTCTTTGGATGTTCCCTTTATAGCATCGAAATTTCTAATGTCACCAAAAATCCGAAAACAAGTTAGATATATCACCAAAAAGTCGAAATAAAAATTCAGTATAAAGTTTTTTTGCGTTCAGGAAATAATAGGGTTTTTGAAGTTTTGCATGGGCGTGGAGAAGGGATTTAATTATAAAGGTTATATTTTTGCAAAATCAAAAACATATCACATATATTTTTGAAATAGTTTGTCAATTTTATTTTAAAATTTTCCTCTTCTAACAACAATACATTCTGTAATAAACTTTAACCAAAAATTTATTGTTAGTATTGTTAAGTAAATAAAAGTAATAACAGTTTAAGGTTACTTACATACATACATGCAATAAAAAAATATATCGTTCAGTTTCAGCAAAGTGGAGTGAAAAATAATAGAAATTAAATTAAAGTTTTGATTTTGGCAATATTCATAAATTTAAAAATTTCATTTTTAATTCATTGCAGCTATTTTATTTTTCATAGATGTTCAATTTTCTATGAAACATTCCTTATTCATGGAAGGGAGAGCAATATATGCAACTCACGTAATTCCATTAAGTTATTAAGGGATTTTATAAAAGATTTACAAAATGTTGTTGTCCATCAATGATGAGCTCAAAGGTTTGAGTATTGTTAACATACAACCTAACATATTATACACATCTTTTCTTAAACATATAAATTTTTTAGATCTTTATAATTTAACTTGAATAAATTCTAAAGGTTTGAGGTTATTATTTAATAATTGTTGATGCAAAGGCATAAGAACAAATATTGTTTTATAGAGTTGGTCAATATTTACATTTACCTTAATGCATGCACACATTTACACACCTTTTATTTAAACGTATCAGGATGAATGAATTCATATGTGTGTGCTAAAGAATATACATATATACATACATATTTTTAATTGTTAGATATTATAAATAGATATTGTTGATATTAAAATTGCATTTAAGTGAATGTTATACATACACACGTAAGTTACATTCTCACTAAGAACGTTTATAATATATGTAAATATAAAGAAAGGTATTTTGATTATGATTTTTATAAAAAGTAATAGGAATAGGAAAAAATATATATTCTCATAAAATGATACTTTAAAAAATGAACAACTCAAAGATAACTAAGATAAAACTAATTTTAAAATGTCTTATTGTCGGTAACTGTTTTCCTATTAGTTCAGAAAGGTCTTAATCTTATATAGATATCTGATAATATAATAATGAAATTAAAACAATTATTTAAATAATATTCTAACAAATAACAATATTTTAACAAATCTTAAATAAAAGTGACAATTTTCAAAAGTAATAAAAATGAACAAATAAAGGTGTGGTTTGTCACGCCTTTTTCAACTAAGTTACTAAGTTTTTGCGGTTCGATAAATATCCTAATTTATATTCTTACATTCCTCGTAGCAATCCTTCGGCGGAAAGTGTTGTTTGTAATGAATTATCGATAAATAAAAATATTTTGTTTAGCAGTCTTAAGTCAGTACTTGTGGAACTATGTGTTCCGTTCTAATTTAATTAAAATACACATTTTTTTGTTTGTGTTGTTTTCAAATAAAAAAAATTTTAAGGAGTTGTTTGGTTTTAAAATTCCCTTTTATGGGCGATTTTATATTTTGAAATCCACTTTTTGGAGTTTTCTCAATATTAAATTCAAATTCTGAATTTCATTTAAAACTTTGAGAACTTCTCAAGTTTAATTTTTTCGTTTCATCTCCATTACTCTCGATCGCATTAAAAAGGAATGTAAGAATGACTTATAGATAATTCCAATTAGAATACAAGGAAACCTCTTTGATAATATAAATTTCGATTGATTGCAAAAACTAGAGTCAATTCAAAAAAGTGTATAAGAGGCTTAGTACTTATTAATACCGTGTATCAATATTGATTGAGAAATATTTTGTAATTAATCAGAAAAAATAAATATATTTTTTGAGAAAACTTATTCATCATTTCATCAACAAATTAAATGAAAATTATATGCTGAAGGAACTATGTTCATGTTCTAAGTTTTAGTAAAATTCAAGGTCTAAAATGAAATAGAACGTTTTAATGATCAGATTTATTGCTCTGAAAAAAATATAATAATTTACATATTTTATACATTTTACATATAATTTTATATCAAAAAACTTAATGTATCGAAAGGGAGAATGAAAAAATGTATATTTATTATTCTAAAGTAATCCGATAGATGTTTTGTGGTCTAAAAAAGGTTTAAATATTACTTTCTCCTTTTAAATGTTACTTTAATTTTTTCCTATGATATCTTTAAATATTAAACAAGAATATATTGTGCAATTTGTTCAATAGTTACAAAATTTATTTGCAAATTTAAATCTGCTTAGACATAAAAGCAAGCAACTGCACAAAAAAATCCAAAAGGAAAACATGTCTTATCTTAAGTTATCCATTATTAAAGCTTTCAAAAAATTATATAGACCAATTATTTTTATTGAGAAGAAAAACTGAATCTCTATGAAAACTCTTTAATCTATACGGTATATAAATATATTAGAAAAATAATTGAGAGAGATTCATTTTTTAATTTAAATAAAAATTTATCTTAAAGCAACAATCATGCCTACATGTGTGTGTGTGTGTATTAAAATTTAAAAAATATATAAGTATATGTATCCAACATACCAACAAAATAAAAGAGAATATTTTTTTCTCTATATGAATTTGTATGTATGTATATATTTATATATAAATAAATTTTCCATACTTTTTCTTATAACACACATACTAAGTCAAGTATAAACATCAATATATATCCTTGAAACAAACACATTCTCACACACATAGTTGTTTGGCATGAATGCATTTATTTAAAATAATTTCAAACTAAAAACTACTGAAAAGTATTGATGCATGTTTTATATTACAAAATATCTAAGATATGTATTTGTTTATATACAACAATACATTTATCAGAAATAAATACATTGTACATAATATAAAATAATTGTATATATTGAATCGGATAGAATAAAAAATAAAAAAAAAAAGATTATATACCTATACTATATTTATAATTTTTACTATAAAATGCTCAATTAAATTATGTTTATATAAATTTAATATGAAATAACAAATATGTATATTTTATTATAAAATACACAACAATTTTATGCTTGTAGGCAGATCAGGACATACAGACAGACAGACAAAAGAACTTACATACAAATGCATGATATTAAAGGAAAAAAATTACAATATTTTTCAAATTTCAAAATATAAATTAAATTCTTTGCTATTGGGGAGAGAGAGAGTAACCCAAAGAGGGATAAATTCAAATCAATATAAATTGTTTAAAAAATGTTAAATATTGTTCAAGATAAAAAGTGCGAAAATACAAGTTATTTCCCTTGAACTCATTGCATATTTTTAAAATGTCTAAAAATAAAAACGATATTTTTATTTTAATTAAAATATGCCCTACAAAAAATAAAACATTTTTTTTATTAAAATATTTATCAGATTTTAGTATCTACTTTCATTATTTTTCTTTTTTTTGTGTTAATCTTCTAAAACTAGGTTATAAAACCACCAGGATGGCAGTGCTGCAATGGTCATGTTCTTTGTAATAATTGTCGCAGTCGTTCTGAAAAATGTCCTGTATGCCGAGTACCTTTGGGACCACGTGGTAGATGTTTACTGTCGGATAAATTATTTACTTTGTTGGCTGATAGTTTTCCCTGTGATGGCGGTAAGTAATGGGCGAATATAAAGGGTGAATGTTTGGAGTTTATGTGTGTATGTCTATGTGTGTATATGTTTGTATTTATTTTTGTAAACTTACTATGAGATTAAAATTTGTAAGATGGTTTTGGTTTTGATGTCTGTCTTTTGGACTGTTTTGTGAAAACTTGTGGTGTGGTAAATGATGTAGTATTACTATACATTTATTTATCTCATTAAATTAGTTTAATATTTTATGTTTTATAATGAGTTTACTTTGGTTAATGGCAGGATAGCATTCAGGTTTCATTTTTTATTTTTTTTTCTTTCAGAGCAAAAGTACATGAAATTTATATATTTAAGTTTATATAAAATTTGATATATTACTTGAATTAATCAAAATAATTAGCATACTTTTAGGATATAATTTATTTGCAACATTAAAAAGGGGTTGGATTACATTAATTTTATGTTTGAAAACTAAATTAAGTCCCTTATATAGAGGAATAATTTATGACTTATTAAATGTTTAAATAAATAATAGAAAAAAAAAAAAAACAAAAGATTTTAAGTAAATGCATTTAATTGAATATATGTTTGACTTTAGGTTTAAATACAGATTAATTACTTATAGTACATAGTATGTATGAAATCTTGTAATTACATAATTTTAAATAGACAATAATTTATTTTTTCATTAAATTGAATAATAAAATTAAATATTTTACTATCTCATGAAATATATTACAAATTTCTCATTAGTGGTCATTGGTTATTACATTTATTAATTTATTTCATACACTTTTGTTATCATTAAGAAAATGTCAAAGTGTTTTTTTTTTTTTATTATTATAAAAAAACAGCAAAGATTTTGTTGGAGACACTCACTGTTAATAAAATATAAACACAAAGAGCAGCTCGACATGATTAAACAATATGTCTAGCAATTTTCATAATCAACATGAACTTTGAGCCAAAGATACACATTTTTAATAAGAACGTATAAACAAATATATATCCATAGTAAACAGCATATAAGACAGTAGTTCGTTTTGTACCCTACAATACACAATGGGGAAGAATCGAAAATGTTTGGAATTTTGAAATTTTAGGAATGAAAGATAGAACCCACAAACCCTTTTGTTTCTTATTCGATAATATGCGAATTATATATTAAAGTTTTAAATCTATTTGCATTTCATGAAAAAATGGTATGATAAAAAACAAGGTAAATAAACACACCCACCTAAATTTTATATGAAAAATGAAAAAATTTGAAAATTGTAATAAAAAATATTTTCAACTTTTTTATTCTTCTGACTATTTATTTATACAACATATATACACGTTAATCAGATTAATGTTTGCACACAAAAACTGTGGAGGTTTGAATTTAAAACTTAAAAAAATATATATATATATATATTAAAAACAGAGCTTTAGCTTTATCAAAATCAAAGTACCGAAAAAATCTTAGCACACGTTTTGCCTTATAACTTTTTTCCGAAGCTTTTTTAACGTCCAATTTAGCTGATTTTTTTCACAAGTCCTGCCAATTTTGTGGGAAAAGTTAATGCTAGTACGCAGTTGAAAACAAAAAACAAAAATATGTTGAAGCCAACAATAGGGCATACGTTTCGTCATGTTGTAAAATGCATGACGAAACTTCATGTTGTAAAATGCATGACGAAACGTATGTACTGACAGATTTTTTGTAACTTCCTGGTCAAAATTTTTACGTTGATAATGCACGAGGATATGTTGGAGATAAGTTAGGATTGGAAAGCAATCAAAATTCTCAACAAATTACTTGTTTGGCCAGATTTATGCAGTAGCGGCAAAAGATGCCACTTATTTCTTCCAGAGAGCTCTATAAATATCGAAAAATACAACAAAGAATGTTTGCAAAGAAATGTTTTTCCTTTTGTACCAAGAGGGGTCAATTCTCTAAATTATATTGAGCTAAGACCAGTGAAGAGATATTTTACTTTTGTGACAAGAGAATTGAGAAGGACCATAATAATTATAATTATAATTTTTATAATTTATAATTTTTTAAGTTTTTAAATGGTGATGGACAGACTGTTCTAAAAGAGTGTCTGAAACAACTACATTTTCATAAATAGTGGTTAGAAGAATAAAAATTATATTTTCTTATTATCTATAGTGTAGTATCGATTAAGTAAAAAACAATAAAAACTCTATTATTAACCGTTTCCAAGTTATCAAATTGTATGTATTTTAAGATTTTTTCAATCGCACTCCTTATCACCATATCTCAAAATTATTTCAGAATCATTAATATTTAATAATAAAAACTATAACCAAAACTAGTGTCTCCCAAATTCGTCTTAAGTCATATATTTTTGAAAAACTTAAATATGTATTCATTTTATATGCTTTATTATAGCAATTGTTCGCGTCTTCATTTTGTTGCTGTTGTTACTTATTTTTTATGACTTAATTATGTAACATAAATTACTAAAGTTTTGCCAATGTTGTCGCTGTTATACGTGTAATTTTTCTTGTTGTTTTTGTTTATAATATTTTTCTATTTTTTTCATAGTATTTGTTTGTTTGTTTGTTTTTTAAGATTTAGTTTTTCTTCATTTTGTTTTATTTTTAACTTTAGAGGGAATTGATGTTGTTGTTACTGCTCCTTCTACTCTTAGTGTTATTTTTCAATCTGTGTTGTAGTCATAATCTTAAATGTTGCCAAGTTAAGATTAAATGATGTTGCGTTTCTCATTTTTAACTTCCGGTATTTGTTTGAGAGTAATAGTGAGCAAAGGGGAAGGATATCATAGAGGATATATTAACAAAGTTATGGTTGCTTTATTGGATTTTGTGAGTGCAGTCTTAATATCTCCAACACTATTGCTAAGGTTTTGTAAAAAAAATGTATATTAAAAATTTACATAATAGGAATGAAAATGTAAATAAAATAATCATAGGACTGAACGTATGGGAGCAATGGAACATATCTGAAGGAGTTCACTGAATTTTAATTTTCATATCAAATTTTGAATAGAACCAAAATGTTGAGGACGAGTAGTAGGTGATATATAAATTAAATATTAGTTGTCACATAAAACAGTAAAGTTTTGAATATTATTATACGTTCTTTTATTGGCACACCTTCACAATTTGTCTATGTTTGATAATACAATTTTGCAATCCCACAACCCTCCCCCCCCCTCTTTTAATTCGACATCCAAGACACTTATAAAGTACTATAACAATTGTTTTTTTTTTTTCGTTTCTTTTGTTGCTATTATTCGCTGCTAATAATGTACTAAAAATAGTAAAAGTAAAACAAAAACAACTCTAACTAAAATAGCCAGAAAGAGCAAAAGGACAATTTCTAAAATAATAAAAAAGAAACAACAAACAAAATAACTGAAATAACAGTAATAAAGTTTAAATTGTGTAAACATTTGCTCCCTTTTTAGTTTTTTATGTTGCAGTTTTACTTTTCTTCATTTGTTATTGTTGGTGTTGCTGTTGTTGTTCCTTAAGCTCTTTCTAAGTTATTGTTGTTGTAATCTAAACAATATCCGTTACATTAAAAAATAAAAAAACAAATAGATTGCAAAAGAAAAAAATAAAGAAATTGAAAAAAATATTAGCTCTTTAAACTTAAGAAACAAAAAAAAAACTGTGAACAAAACAAAACTTCATGTTTTATACGAAAGGACTCGTATGTTTGTACATTGGTTTGTTTATGTTATTGAATCAGTCACATGCAGCAAATCTTTAAATTTTTTCTGTTTGTTGGCCTGCGGAAAATGTCACACTGCCATCATTTGGTTGTATTGTAGTTTATGTTGCTTTAGATCTTTTTTCTTTCTTATTTTTGTAAATATGTTCTTGTCAAGAGTCCTTGTGAGAGTTAGAAACTTTATGCATCCATATGCTAGTGGTTTTGTATGTGTGTTATCTTTATGGGAGTGAAAACAAAAGTTCGTAATAGAAACAATTGGATAAATTAATAAATAAAAATTATAAATCCAAAACATTTCAATTTATCTTACAAGAACTTACTTGTTAAACTGTTAGCTGAGATAAGACACACTTATGATATTGAATATTACTTGTGTGAAACATACCATTTAATATCAAAATTTATAAAAAGTATACTTCTCAGATATACCTTGTATTAGTGTTTAATACACAATAGTTGTTGTTTAATAAAGTAATAGGTAGAATTTTTTCTATTATTTCTTCTATTTTATTTTATTTTTTGTTAAATCCTTTGTTTAGCAGCTAATAAAACAACCAATATGTTTTATTTAAAATAATGTATAATTTTCTGACTACTATTAACTATAAATCGTTGCTGGAACCGGACAACTTATACTACATAGCAGGGATGGAAATATTGATACTATCTAACATTTAAAAGTACCGAAGTACTCCCTCGAATCATTTAATACTCTCAAACAAACAGCAGTATATTTAACAATTCGTATTAAAAATTTAATTTTTTAATGAAAATATGTTTAAATTTCCTTTTTGTCACATATAGGCATAAAAGAAAATGAGCTTGCCGACGTAGCCGCTGAACAAGTTCTGCTTACTCCACAAATTTATGAAACTCCTTGCTTTCCAAAATTAATTACTAATGTATATAAGTCATATTGTTTTGATAATGGCAAAAATCTTATTCCTTCCTAAGTCTTCACAATCATAGTATCAAGGGGCCAAAATATTACATAAACCTCAGTCGAGAAGATTGCATAACAATGGCGAGAATGAGAGTCGGAAAGGCTTTATTTAATTTTAAACACTATTACGAAAATGAACAACCAGTCATATGCAGCATATGTAACACTGAATTAAACATAATACATATTTTAACGGAATGTCCTATATCAGCAACCACTAATAGTATAGACGATTTACTATATTGTTCAAAACCCTACAATATTAAAATTATAAAACACTGTCTATATAAACAGAACATCAACGAAATTTAAACCTATACGCGCATTATGGTCACCGTTACCTTGCGCTTTAAATGTTTAATATTTTATAAATTTATTTGTAAAATATGTTGTAAATAATAAAACTATACCAAGGACAAAATCAAATAGGTATAGTTTTAATTTATAAAATTGTATACAATAATTAAAAACTACTAATTGTTACGCTCAGTAAAACAAATTATAGTGAAAATGTTCAGACAATAGATAATATTTTGGTGAAACTAAATATGAATTACTCGATATACGACTTTTTTTCTTGAAAATATCTTAATAAAAGGACCTTATTTGTTATGATATTTATTGTAATATTTAATCTGAATAAAATCAAGTAATAATTTGGTATTTTAGTATTAGAACTAAATTCCCTGAGATGAAATAAATAATAATATATTTGGCTGTAAATATTTAAATGTACTTTCAGAATTTTAGTATTTTCAAGTTGAAAAAAGTACTATTTGAAATTTATTTTGCTATCGAAAAATATTTTCATTTTCCATCCCTGCTACTTAGTATGTAGTCAAGCATAGAAAATATTATCATATACTTATATACGTTTATACGCACGATTATTGGAAATAAAAAGAACTTTCAAATAACATTAACACTGTTTATACGAAAATCACCCACGACAATTTTATTGTATTTCCTAGCAGATGGAAAAAAATATAAAAATATTATAATCAAAAATTCTATAAACATAAAAGATAGTGACAAAGCCATACAAATTATATGCAATTACTTTCAATGAGTATTATTAGTTTTCGTAACAAAGGGATAGGTTACTCAATCTTTGAGTTATAATTTTTGGGTGCATACGTAGTAGGTTAGACTACTGCTCTGTAATGTTATGTTATATCTCATAAACTGATATTGATACAAAACATATACAAGAGATATTTAGAAAATGGAAAAGTATAAATAAATTTAAAATTTTGTTTTTGTTCTCCGTAGAATTCGTCGAAAAAGAAATTTAGGTTATTATTTATAATTATTCATATCAAAATAAGAAGACAAATGTCAGGTAAAATTTTGGTACTTTTTTGTCACCCCATATATATTTTAAACTTTGCAAACATAGAAAAACAGCATATATTTCCCATTCTATCAAATTCTTCAAATTAGCAGAATGTAGTTCACTAATACTTTAAAATTGATCACGTTAACCATATTAAACAGTTTTAGAAACCATTTTGAACATGTCGATTGGGACAATCGAATTAAAATATTTGTATTGTTTGTCAGTACTAGGGTATTCATTCGGTTATACGGTTAATTTTGGTCGATTAACTGCTCGAATAATTGAGCTTTGGTTGCTTTTGAGTACTTAGAAGAACTAAAAAATTAAAAAAATAATGTTACGCATAATTTTGTAATTAAAGATATGCTAATGAACATAACTCCTATCACTTAAAAGGTATCTTCAATATAGACAAGCTTATGATAAATTCATTGGATATGATCCGACATTGTAGTACTTGTGGATAGTAATTTAAGTTGAATTTGGAGGACATTTTATTAGCCGAAAATTCCCGTTTTCCAATACAAACGGGTGAAAGAACTAATAAGATAAACCCTATGTTATCTACATTAGATGACTAAATTTAAATTTGTTGTACAAGTCTAATATGTATAACTAAAACTATTCGTTTAATCGAATAATTTTCCAATAACAGGTTATTAACAAATAATTATTTGTAAAATAAACCGATTAGTATGAAAACCCGAATAATCGGATGCCCTAGTCAGTACCGTTAATATGATCTTCCCTACAGGGAACAGTTGTTAGCAACAGAATCAGACATCATATAATAGTTAAAGTTAAAACAAAAAACGATGTGACACCACTGAATTATAAATTCATATCAACCAGAAACAGCTGTTTATATTTTGCTTAACTGATAGAAATATTTTGTCATTTTTAGATAGCGTCACAAGTTTCAGAAGGTAAGAAATATCTGCTAATTCGATAGAAATATATATGTGTTGTCCTTTTTAGCACTGTATTTTAATATTTATCAAAATGTCAAACTGTAGGATCAGCTGATAACTTTTTAGCTGTAGTCTACCACACGACTACAACTGCAGCACAGCACCATTTGTGTTCGTGTAGTCACGCTTAAAGACCCCAAGTGTGAACAAAAAATCATCGTATCGCAATCAGCTGTTTCAACCTGTCTTAGCCATTGACAAAAAATTTCTAGGTATCGCTTCGCAAAAATCTATTTAAATTAGAGTTTTACTTTTTGACAACCCTGTAATTGTATTGATACATATTTATGTTACTTTAAAATTTGTTATAGTGCATTTATAATTAATAAGTTAAATTAATTTTCACTGTAAAAATTAGTTTTGTGAGAATTTTATGTACTACTTTTAAGTTCACTTAAAAAGTTTCGCTCATTCTTAACATTTTTTTAAAGATTTGAACTTATGAAAGTCTTTAAATAAGAGGAGCACCTTTGAGAAGTAATAATATAATTTAACAGTAAATGATTAATTCATGATCGGTTAGGGTGATTTCTTTAAATATTGCAGAGGGAAACTCTTTTGGTTAGAAGATTATACTTTGATTTAGTTTACTCATTTAGTTTCCAACATTTCGTAGTTCCAACACCAATATAAATTTGAGGTAATTGGTATAATTTAATTGATCAATTTAATTATATTAATTATAAAATTAAGTTGTAATTTTAGAAAAATTAAAATGTTTGTGATTAATATTGAATAGTAAAGCTTAATAGGCCTATTTGGCTTAGATTTGAATGTAATCTAAGATTTCAGTTTTTCGTTCTTTAAATCGACTTTGTAGAGAAATATAAAAATAATTGTTTGAAAGTTCTGATATCTGCTATGCACAGAAAAAAAAATTATCAGACCTTTTCAAGCACTCTGTTCGATTGGAAATTTCTATCTAAGTCGAATTAACGATGTCTGTCCTTCTTTCTGGCTGGCTGTCTGTCCATGTAAATATTATGAAAAAAGTAAAGGTCGCAATTTTAAAGATCGTAATGAAATTTGACACGAATAATTATTTTAGAAAAAAGACGAAGCCTATTGAAATCGGTTATGATCGGTCCTTTTTTTTCACCAAGTCTCAATACAAATTATTCCCAGAATAGAGGTTTAACAATCATAAAGGCAATTTTTAAAAGAAATTCGGTGCAAAGTTTTATACAAGTATCAATATTTTTGTGCAAAATTTCATCAAGATCGGTTCCTACTTGACCATAGGTCCCATACAAATCTCTATTCTAATAATCACTTTAACGAGCATAAATCCCATACAAATGCCAGCATTAAGTAAATATTCTACGCAAACAATGTATTTTTAAGTAGAAATCACAGTGCCAAATTTTATTAAGTTCGGTCCACTATTTATAATAGCTCTCATATGAACACACTTATGGTAATTATCGTAAAGCTTTTATATAAATTTTAATATTTTATTTCACACTTATTACTTTGCATAACAATTGATTAAAAGTGTTGCCAATTTAGCCTTTTAATGGCTAAATTTAATCATTTTCAACCTTGTTTTTATTCGCATTTAGCTCTTTAGCCATTTTTTCAGTTTTTGTTATTTTTTCAATTTAAAATTATATTTTTACACATATGTAGAAAATAACTATTACTAAACAAAAATCGCATTTAAGTTATATTTAGTAACTCGATAAAAATGCAACTATAATATGTTTACGCTGGAAAACAACTGGAACTTCACAAACAAATTTATACGTGTAAATTCAAAGAATTATCAATTGTACGTAACTGGTTATGCTAAGTCCGTGTATCTGTATGATAAATTTCGTTGCAATTCATAAAAAAATAAGACCAAAATCTGAAAATTAATCGTATTAATTGTGAATCCGTTTCATATATTTGCAAATTTTTAGTTATTCGAAAATATAATTTCCCGAAATTTATTTTAAAAATATGCGAATTTACAAATTAAATGCAAGTCTGTTTTTTCATCTGTTGACCTTTTTAATTTAAACTGACTACAAACTTTGATTTTAATAATAGAAATTCTTTAGAAATTCATTTTGTAGACGGTGCGTTATTTTGCAATTACTTAAATTAAATATTTCGTTTTTATTATTATAAAGAAACTTATTTTTGTTAAGAAATTCAACTTTGTTCATTTCAAGCTCATTCATTCATTCTTGATGCCATTTTAAATATAAATTTGTATTTTTCTCCATTTTTTATTAGTTTTCATAGAGATTTGTATGGCTCTGTGTGTGTGTGTGTGTGTGTGTGTGTGTATGTGAGTGCGGGTGTTTGAGGCAGAGAGTATTTTTCTTATATTCTATGGAAACTAATTTTCTATAATGTTGTGAATTTCTTATGAAAATTTATTAATGAAATATTTTTCTTTTATGCCATTTTACATGCTACAACAACTTGCAACAACTACATTATTTTATGTTATAAACTAAAACACCAACAACATAATAGTGCGCAGTAACAAAAATTCACCAAAAGATAGACGGAAATGTACTACGGAATTTCATAATCAGCCAAAGATGGCCATTGTACAAAAACAACAGCTACAACAACAAGAAAAAGATGAACAACAAGGAACTAAGAAAGCCAAAGATTTTTTATTAACATCCCTAAGACATCGTAGAAGAAAAATATCCAGTTCTAAAATAAGCCACGATAACGACAATAGCGAAGGACATTATGCAGGTGATGCGGAGGAGGAAAATAAACATCCATCAATGCAAAAACAAGCCATGTATGATACAAATATTGTTGTTGATAGTAGTAGTAGTGTTAGTACGAAAAGGAATATGAACAACCGGAAGTCGTCAACTGATTATTCGAGAGAAGCTATAACACAGCAACCTGGTGGGGTTACATCAACAATGACGACGACAACCTTACGCTACAATGAATTGCTTGGACAAACAGCAACAATACAACAATGTCATTGTATTACGTGTTATAAGCCAGATAAAGTTGCAATTGTAAATAATGTTACAGCAGCAACAACAACAACTACATCTGTAGCACTAAATAAATATATATTACGAATAGCAAGTCAAGAGCAACAAGAGAAAATGGTACAGCAACAACAACAGAATCAGCAGCAATATAAAGAAAAATATAAAAATTATCAGTGTCCAACTGGGAAATTATGTTGCTTGAATAAGAACGTGATGTCCCATGCAACATGTACAACTTCCACAACTATAGCAGCAGATATTAACAATGAAAACACTACAACTACAACTAACACTCCCTTCCATGCTTCAATGACTAATAACAACTTGTCAACAACAAGAACAACAACAGCAACAGCAACACCTAAACAAATAAATGCCAAGTTGACAGAATCTGCTTTAATGTCAGGACAACAGCATCAGCATCAGGTTAATTTTTATAATTTCCATAAAACTCTTAAAAATGAATGGGAAATTCTAGCTCATCTTACCGAAGATCATCAATTACCTGTGAATCAGTATTATGCCGAATATGGTCAACGTATACGAGTAAATAGTCTTACCCAACAACACTCGATAACCTGCCTTAATCTCAAGGGATCCGATGAGAATGATGCCAAAGTAGAAAAATTCTTTATAGTCTGTATACCTTTAGAAGTGACCTCAACCAATACACTCTCAAAAGTGGCCATATTTGTGTATCATATGAATTCTTTAAACAATACTGCCACCACAATAATTACATCCTCTGCTGCATCGACTTCCTTGGACGATGATGAGGTCAGCAATTTCGAAACGATTATAGAAAATCCCTTAACGGGTATTAAATGGTTTGGACGCGCTCATCCCTTAACCACCCCCTGGTCACACATACTGAAAAAACAACATTTTCTCCGACACAATGTGTTACAAAATCATTTGGATGCTGCCGGTATGGGTGAAACAGCACAGAGTGATGGCGGCGATGATGCATTTGTGATTGTTGTCAAAAGAAAATTAGAAATGAAAACTAAAATCTAAGTGAAACCACAAAATGGAAAATAAAAAAACCAATCAAATGTTTGAAAAGCAAACCAAGAAAAATCAATATATAAACATAAACATTTAATATGCATGTTGTAAGTTTAACATTTAATATGCATGTTGTAAATTCAAGATTTAGCAAAAGAAAAAAAAGTATGAAATTTAATAGTTTGTATTGCTACGTGTTTACGATTTTACAGGATTGTTACTTCGTATTCTAGTTAAAAATTAAAACTGCATGCATATATGTGTCTTAGAGGTGATACGATAAAGAGGTTTTTGTTTTAAAAATAATATTTAAAATATTTAAACCTTTAAAAAATATTTCAAATAGCCAAAATTTGTAAATAGGTTTTAGCTCTTAGTCGCAGCTAAATGACGTAGTCCGATATACAATTTAATAATTACGCTAGTATTTCAAAAGGAATTTTAAAATAATTTCAGAATCTATAGCTTTATGCAAATGATTATATTAAATTACGTAATCATATAAAAATAGGATGAAATTAGATACGTAAAATAATAAAAATGTTATAACTTAACAATATTGAAGAATTTTTTATAGAATTTTTTATAGGATTACAGCGGAATTCAGAAATTAATTTAGTCACAATATTATGGCACAGAAGAGAGAGCGAGGAGAAGGAAATATTAAGCTTTTACATACTTTTTGTCTCTTTTGCCTACAAAGTCGGAATTGCGACAAGAAAAATTGCTGGAGTGTGAACTCCGACTAACCAATTCTAAATATAAGTTATGTGCAATCCAAGTTAAACAGCATGTTTTCTGAGCTCTTCTGAAATTGCAGCTTTTTATTAAATATTTGTTTATTCTAAAAAATTTTAGTATTTTATTTTTTTCTACATTTAAATAAAAACATTTCAATTATACTTGTGAATTTTAAAATTTAATTATATTTTTGTATAAATTAGTTAGAAAATGATTTTTGTAGTTTATTGAATTAAAATTTATTTTATTTTTTGTATTTATATGCATTGAAGTCTGATTTAAAGAATAAAATGTTAAACAAATATAATAAAATGTTTTTTCTTTTAATAACAGCAAATTAGTAAGTTAAATATTATTAAAGTTAAGTAATGAAATTATTTTTTACTTTAGATCTGTAAAAATCCTCTCGATAACTAAATAAATGTACATACAGATACAACTAAAACTACCTCAACTAATTTTGGTAAGAAACAATTTTTCAACAACTCAATAAGGAATTAGAAATTTCTAACTCCTTCTTAAACGTATTTTTCAAAGTGACATATTTTGGTCTTTTCCAGACAAAGAGATTTTTTGCGTTTGTGAATAGTCTAACTAATTTCATAAGAATCGTTTCAGTTTTTATACAAAAATATTCAATTTGTCATACGAAATACACAAAATTTTATTTAATTTATAATTTTATCTGTAAAATTTCGTTATTAAATAAAT
This sequence comes from Phormia regina, assembly GCA_001735545.1. Classification (NCBI taxonomy): domain Eukaryota; kingdom Metazoa; phylum Arthropoda; class Insecta; order Diptera; family Calliphoridae; genus Phormia; species Phormia regina. The sequence continues at coordinate 21,645 of MINK01187666.1, forward strand.
ATTAGACGATTTGAAAATTATAATTCACTTACCTTAACAAAATATTAAAAAGAGAAAAATTCTTCACTTTCACAAATATTAAAGTTCGAAATAAAAATCCAATTTATTTTAGAGATCTTGTAAACTGGTCCTCATAGTTTCACATGCATTTAAGGCAAAATTCATAAGAAAATAAGTTAACATAAATCTGTCATTGCATTTAATTAAAAAAATCTTACTTTAACAAGTTTTTAAGTTGACAATACATTTATGTCTGTTGTCTGCGATATGTTTGATGATGATGGTGATGATCTTTAATAAAATTCATTCATTCACTGTTTACATTTTTCTCGTTAAATGGCCATCATTCAATATCTTATCAACCAACCAATAACAATTAAAAACCACAAACATATTTACATAAAGTATACATACAAACATATAAAAATATGTAAAATATCCTGCAAGTTTTTTGTTCATATATCTATATATTTAATTGAAAATTGTTTCAACACCATCAACGATAACAGCAAGCGATAAAAAAAAACAAACAAAAATATTAAGTAAAAAAGAATTAAATGAAATTATATTTATAACAGGCAAGTACGTTTTATGCTGAAAAAGCACAAAATTTCTTTTGGAGAATGGCAAAGCTTAAAAAAAATGCTCTTTATAATAAAGAAAAAAATTTAACATTCATACGCACATACACACATACAAACGAATAAGTGTACAACATATCAAACAACAACACCTTAAAATATAAAAGGATATGCAACAACATTTTGTGGTGGAAAAAAACTTCATAAAGTGCCACCATTGATTGAAAAATATGCCACAAGCAGCATAAATAACTAACGTCAGCAAAACAGCATCATAGAGTAGTGAAAATTGTACAACAAAGAACAAATAGGAATTATTATATAAACACCCACAAATACGTAAAAAAAAAAATATATTAAATATACAGCACAACAACGATATTAAAAAAAAAAGGTTTATGCTCCTATTGGATAGGACACTACTCGTCTATTGGATAAAAAGTATGGATTTTTTTTTTTTGGAAAAAAATAGTTTGGCCAGTTAATATTATGGGGCGGTCATATCCAATTATGATAGGCTTGGACAGTATTCTAAATTTCCTCAAATTATATACAAAATTATAACCAGACAGCCAGATGCACGGAAAAACGGGGAAAAGTGATTCAATTGGTATACTTTACGAACATCAGTACAAATGCGTAATATCCCAATAACATAGCATTGAATAAATAAAGTAAAAAAGAAATAGAGAACAATCCTATTATTATCATTTAATGTAAAGTTATACTGAAACAAAGTATGAGTTCATTGACATCAAAGTGAACATATACGTTGAATTGAATTGTTAAATTATGTGTACAAATTCATTAAAATATCGATTTTTTCATTGTATTTATGTTGGATCAGTGTGGAAGTGTTGGATATAAAAAGATTCTAAGCGATATTTTTTACTATTTTAACTTTTTAATTTTTTTTTTTTATAAAACTGCTCTTTTATTTTCATTTTTTAATAAGTTTCAAGACAGAAAAAATTAAGATTTAGTTTCGCACTTAATAAAAAAAAATGAGTTTAGTTCCTTCTCCGAAGTCTTCATGGTATAAAATTTAAAGTAAAGTTTAAGATTTTGAACTTGATTTAGAAAACAGAAATCGTAGGTTTTTAACTTAAATAAAATAATTAACACACAAAATTAGTTATGAGTTATTCTATATATTTTTTTTAATTTATTTTTCTTTTCAGTTTTTATCAGTGGTGTCCTGTAATATATAGTCGAACAATATCCTTTTCTCTCGGTTTTAATATAGTCGTATAAAAGGGGAAAAATATAGAAAATAAGACAAAATATATTTATTTTTTACAGATAAAATTTATAAAACACATTTATTTTAAAATAATAAAACATGGTTTTTATACTGGCTTAAGATCTATTTAGAGAGCATGTTTGTTGTTATTTATTTTTTTTATTATACTTTGTTATTGGTAATTTAAGTGTATATATGAACATATATGGGCAATTCTCTTTTTACGTTTGCCTTTATGAAACCGACCTTCAAATTCAAATATTTTTTTAAATTCACACTTTTTTGAAAAAACTTTTGCAATTATATTATAACACTTTTTGCTGTAATAGAAAAAATTCAATGGTGCCGCCAAGCTCCCAATGTCTAAAATTCTAAAAAAGTGTTTGAAACTAAAAAGTTTTTATTTCTTTTTATTGCTGTAGTCGCGGATTTAAACATTCTTCTAGCATAGCTAGCATAGCTTTAATTAACGTGCAATTAATCAGTGTCAAAAGTCGTGTAAACAAAATTTAAAAATAAATTTTTTTGCAGTTGTTTCACTGGGGATTTTACACCGTTTCGGATATTTCAAAATTCAAAGAAGAGCTCAATACCTCTTGCATATATGCATGGTTTGACATATATCTCATTAATGTGCACTCCACAGATATGCTGTATGAGGTACCCAAACTTGGAGAGAAAAAACATGAATGTCTCCAAGAGATGCCTTTTTTGCGAGGCACACTCGTAACGTTATTTCAGTGAAGTTAGAGTACATCGTTAACAAAGAATGCTACCAAATGACATTTAAAAATCATTGTGGCATTTTAAAATATTAATTTGTATAGCAATTTTAAAAAATTCAACAATTTTGCATATTTTGGTGTTATAAATCAATTTTAAACTGAAATAAGTTGCGCAAGAAATATATTTTAACAAACATATTCATCAGCGGTTGTTTTGGGCTAAGACAGCGATGTTTTTAGTTTAACATTAATCGTCGACGCACACCCAAGGTGCTAATACATCTATAGAGATTCGAGAAAGTGTAATTAAAAATATGCATATAAAAGAAATTGTTTTATTACTTATTAAAAAAATGATGAATTTTGCAAATTTTATAAGAAGGTTTAATAATTATTAAATCGCTAATATATCCACAAATACCTAACATATCACCATATTTTAGTACAGCATTGTAGGATACATAAATACAATAATTATAATAATTTTTTTTTACAAATTTTATCTTAAACCGCCATAATTTGTTCGACACTGCAACGCGCGTTTCGTCTCCTGACGTAAGTTAATAACCTCTCTGAAATAAGATAATTGTTTATGTCACCCTCTCCTCGCTCTTGACCGGCTTCTCTCTCTCATAACACGCATAGAGTAATTGCATGTATACTCTCTTGCGATAATACGACTACTATCCCTTCGGCTACTAATCTATCGAGTTCTATCCTTGCTCTCCCGTGCCTATGAGAGCCAAGGAATATGGTACAGTGAGAGGGGGCGTGAGAGAAATCAGTATATATCGCTCTACACTTTATATCTATGTGAGCTCCGTCTCAAGAAGTTACAAGCGGTGAGTGTGTTAACTTGAAGGTCATCCTGTTCCTCCATATAGCTCCTCTCCCCAAAATGCCACTGTAA
>MINK01187667.1:0-10634 GCA_001735545.1 Phormia regina
CAAATATAAAGCAGGATAGCAAGAACTATCATTTTTTTTTAGCGAATTTAATTCTATTTTTTTAAAAGATTTCTGATTTTTAGTTTGCAAATTTAATTTTTAAATTTGTTTGAAGAACAAAAAATGTGGCAACCGAATTCAGAACAAAACAAATTAGATTATTTTCTTAACTAAAATTAAAAAAAATAAAGAAAAGAAATTTTAACCAAAAAGTGACTTTTATTTTTAAATTATAAATAATATAAGAAGAATATACTTCGAAATACCAATTTTTGTGTACCTTGATATATAGTCCCATTTTAGAAATTAATTTGTATTCGAAAATACTTTAGTAGCTCTCATACAAAAACATATAACAAAAGAAATTTATTTCAAAAAGTGAATTTTATTTTTAAATTTATGAATAATATTTATAAAGACGAAGAAAAACTTAAAATTTAATTCGAATTTTTCCGTACCCTGATATATAACCTTTTTATACCCACCATCAAAAAGATGGGGGGTATATTGATTTTTTAAATTAATTTTTCTTCGAAAGCACAGCTATATGCAGAGTAGATTACCATTAAGCATTAATTTGAGATTGTTTAAGTTGGACAAATAGGTCCGGAGATATATTGATTTAAATTTCATGTATTTATGAAAAAATTCTGAAGAAAGTGAACTTTGAACCGCAATAAAATCTAAACTAAAAAAATTTGAAGAACTTAAAATTTTAAATTGACGTAACGAGTGTGTATACCGAATTTCATCGAAATCGGAGATGGTAAGGTCCAAAATTGCTTTTTTTATTCGAAATTTTTTGTTTTTTCTCGAAGACTGTTCTCACGACAAACTAAAACTAAAATTCTATTAAATGTATGACCTTTAAACAGGGTCCGGTATCTGTAATGACTTTAAATATAAAAATAAATTTTAGAAACTAAAAGTTCTACTATAATTTGTATTACAGTGTGTACTCGATTATCCGTAATGGTCGGAACCGAAAGCATTCTGGATAATAAATATTTGCAATTAATAGAGTAAATTTTTAAAAAAATTTTATTTATATTATAAAATTATTCAAGGATTTAAATATTTACATAATGGTTTTATTTTACGTATTTTATTTAAAAAAAAAAATATTGTAATGTTCTATGTTTCTTGTTCGGAAAACTTGGATTTTATCTTCATCTGATTCAATCAAGAGAATTCCCCTTTTTCGTTTTAATCACAATGTGTTTGGTTTTTCAATAGAAATCTAAAAAATTATATTAAGAATTCACTAGGGTGATCGAATTTGTTTTTCAACCGGGTTTAAAGCCGGCTTTTTCAGTCAACACACAGCCAGGCGCGGATCCACGGGGAGGGAAAGAAGGAATATTTTCCTCCCCCAAAAGCTTGAGCTGAATCCGTGACTGCACAAAGCACTGTCGGTTTTTTCAAAATGTTAATTTTTAACATCTGCCAAAAAACGGTTTATCGGTTTTTGGTGTAACCGATTTCTTCAAAATCCCAATTATTCAAAAACCGTTTTCTTTAAAAAGTCGAATAATCGATCACTCTAGTAATCACGGTTAATCGATGCAAAAAATAAATAAATGGGTTGAAAAAAATAAAACAAATGAAAATTTTTCTTTCACGTATAATCGACGTTGCCAGTTTAATCGAATCACGGATAATCAAGGTCCCACTGTATATTCGATAAATTAGCCAACAAGAATGTATGATTTTTTTTCCAAAATGGTTAAAAATTGCATAATATTATTATTTTATGACTAAAATATAGAAAAGTTGTATTGTATTAAACATGACCCATAATAAAAAAAATTGAAAAATTTTTCAAAAGTACTCTAGGGTAACAAAAATCCAAAAGAAAATTTTAAAAGATTAAAAATTATGAATTTTCTGAGACCTATCTATTTCGTTATAAAACTCAAAAATTCTGGTTGAATTTATATGAAATTTGATATAGAAGAAGCAAAGCACAATTTGAAATTATTATTTGAAATTTTGACATAATTTGATTTGGTCAAATTTTGACATCCTATAACTTATCTAATATTATTACATGGTAAAAACGAGGTTATTTTTTAAAAACTCAGGTCTTCTTTACCATTTTCGATTGATCCTACTGTGAAACGTTTTAGGTTACATTGTCTAAGTCTTAAATTATGGTCAAATAATTTTCATCTTATAAATCAAGAGAAAATTCTAACCTATAAAAAATAAAGCGAATTTATAATAAATTTATGTAAGGAAATTTTTTCATTTTAAAATTTACCCTACTTTTGGTTACTCTGTTTGATACAAATCGTGGATTTAATCCACTAACGGTCTGAACACAAATTTTTGTTTGTATCCTCGTGTGGAAGAAATTAAATAAAATATACATTTTAGCTTCTTTTCATATTTAAACATTTGGTCTACCAATTTAGATTAACTATAGATTTAATTAATTAAAATTTGTAAAATTAGTTCGTTAAATTTTATTTTACCGTTAGAGGGTTAATATTGCAACCATATTTTATTTGATATTTTGTTTTTTCATAATTTTAATTATTTTTTTGTTTTCTTTTTTTTAATATTAAAAATGCTTTTATTTAATGATGTGGTAATTAATTAGCGATCATTTTAAATAATACCTTAAATGATAATTAACCATATTTCTGTTTGTTAAAATATGATTTTAAAAGATGCATTTAAAATCAAATTTTCACAATGTTAGAATTGAGGTTATGTTGAAAATAAAATTAAATTAGTTTTACCAAAGGAATTTGTTATTTAATATACAAGCACATAATTTAACTAATTGCAAAATTCCATATTAAATATTTTAAATACAAAAAATCTATATATTTTTTTCATCCTTCCCCAGTTTTTTATGAGAATTTAAATGCTGAATTTCTTTCTAAAAATTATAAAAATTACTTGTACTAAAAAGTTTTGAAAAAATTTTGACAACCAATTTGGTATTCCAACTATATTTATATTAAACCCATATTATCCCAATTTTAGGTTAAAAATAATTATATTTTTTTCATTTTTTAAACAACAACAAATTTCTTACATTTTTTTTTCTTCCAGAGGATCCATTTTAAAAAATTCCGTTATATGGTAGAAATGTTCAATAATTCGCAGATCATGTTATTAGATGACGATCATCTTCAATTAGCGTTTAAATTTAACACCACGTTTTAACAAATTAAACCATAAATTTAATTCAATCATTATAAAAATTCCAAGCAAAGTTTTTAATATTAACATTATTACACTTTAGTTTTAAAGCATTAATTCCAGTATTAAATAAATGAAATGCTTTCGTCTGAGACAAAAAAAAAATTTCAATTAATCAAAAACAAATTAAATTGTACACAGACATAGAAAGAAAATCCCAGACATAGGCTGTTCTCTACAACAAAGTTTTATAAAAATTGTTTAGCACATTTATAAAAATATTAATTTTAATTAAGCACTTTTTAAAGTTTTTTATTAAAAAAATTAACGGTTTTTGAATTTTATCTCTTTTTTTATTTTGTTTTAGTTGAATAATTTATTTTTTTTAAAGGTGTAGACTTTTTTTTAGAAGCTGAGTGTTTTATGTTGTTTGGTTGGTTAGAGTCTCCCAAAAATAAATTAAAACTTTAATATTCCTTTTGCAACGTAAGCAACTGAAAAGCTGAAATTAAACTGCAAAACCGCCACAATAACGAGCGGCAAATAACCGAATCAGACGACCAGACCGATACAATATTTTAGTGAGTGGAAGAAGTAGTAGACAGTAAGTACAACAACAGCAATAAAAATAAATAATGTACCTTAATTTTTGTTGTTACAATTCCTCTATATACTCTCCTGGATTATGAAAGCACACTCTTTCTTTTTTTTTTGTCTATTTTTGCAATTTTAAAACTTGCTCTCTCAGGAGAGTAAATGGTGAAAAAGGAAAAGAAATATCAGAAAAAATAAACTTTAAAAATCGTCATATGAATACGAAAATCTTTGGTTAAATATATTTTCGTTGGGGGTTTGTTTCAGTGATGACAACTTTATATCGATGGCCTTTATGTGTTAATATGAAAAAGGTTTTTCTGAATGAAATTTTAATCAGACTTTTTTGTTTTACTTATAATTTGTTTGTTTTTTTTAGCGCATCAATGGTTTATAATTTATTATAATACAAAGAGAAAACTTACCTAATCAAAAATTCTGATATGTTTCTTTTTATTTCGAGATGTTGGTTCAAATATTCGCTGAAAACAAAAAAAAATGTTTTTTAATATAAAGATAACTGTAATAAGTTGAGGAAAATTAACGTATATTTATTTGTATTATAATTATTATTATACAAATGTGCATCAATAATTTTTAAATCCGGGACTCATAATTTGCTTTAATTTTATTTTTTTAATTAAAATTTTGAGTCTCATATTTGCCATAATTTTATTCAGAAAATATTTTTAATTTTACCTTAAGCGGCTCTATAATTCGGATTATTCAGTAACTCAGGCGGCATTTCCCAATTCATTTCATACTCTAAAATTCAAATTGACTGAAACTTTGCAATCCACATTTAATGTGAGAAGTACTATTTTTATTTAATTTAATTACATCCTTGGAAAAAATGAACATTAAGAAATATAAAGTAAGTTTTGATAGCAACCAAAGGTTCGAAAGGTTTAATTCTTTAATTCATTTTTTTAAAATTGAAATTAATTGATTATCCTATTCATTCTTTTAAAACATTCATATTATATTAATTCATAGAATTAAATTCAATGAATTAAAGAATTATGGACCCATCCTAAAAAAAAAAAAAAAAATTGCAATGTATATTATTACTAACATTAATATGAGATTTATACAAGAAGTCAAAACTATTTTTAAAACTGGACTTATTTTGGATCTATGATTAAGTATAGACCAATCTTCTAAGCTCACCAACCCAGCTAAAACTTGGTAATGGCATGTAGTTACGGAGGCAGTAGCTTTTCAATGATAACAACATACTTTCTGCACTACATGAAAGTAGATTAGTAAGCACTTACTTATAACCTGATATGTCACCAATTAATTGAGATCCGATTTTTGGAAATCTTATTTTTTATCAATCTTTTTATTTAAATTATAATAATACATTACTTGTTTTTCTATGTCGAAAGAAAATTTAATATCGACAATTCAGTTTTAAATTATAGTCTTCAATTTTAATGTGTTTTTAGTAAATAAACTTAAAAAAAATATTTATCTGCTTATTTTTCCAGTACTTATTATAACCGAAAATGTGCTAGTTGATGTTCCTTTAGATAATATTGACTGCAATACTTTGAAATTAATAAGTTATTGAATAGCTTCAAAGTAATTAGTTCTTATGAAGTCATCTAATGACTTTCTGAAATGCTTACCAGTAATAATGTTAGTAATTGCCTCTAATGACATCAGCGAGTTAAAATAAAGAGCTATTCATCTAATATGTATGTAGTGAAGAGCCATTATATTAGCTTCTTAACTCATTACATGGCAACCAAAGTTTTTGCTGGAAATTTATACTTATGAAAGAATTAATATAAAATATTAATTTTATGAGGGCAAGGTGAATAAACTTCAATTAATTTCAACAGATTTGGTCCTTCCGTTCAGATATGATTTTTATAGAGTCATAGTCATATATATTTACATTATTTACAATTTACTTGGAAATGAAGTTATATATGCACATAACTTTTACACTTAAAAATAGTTAACACAACTTCAAAAATTAATTAGTTTTCACTCAATAATATAAATATTATCTGACTATGACTGTTTATACAATATTTTTTATAAAATCATATAGAAAATGTACGGAAAATAAATCTCGTGTATGGAAAATAAATCAAAATAAGGTACCTCTGACATAGAACATTTTCTATCGCTCACCAAATTGTTATTTCTTATCCAATTTCAAATATCACCTTAAAGCTCCCGATAAGTCCTAAGGAAAACATATGTTCTATTTATCTCGTGCAGTTTCAAATTATTTGCAGTTGAAATTTTGCAAAATCTTGATCCAATTTTTTCCAATATATATGCCTAATTTTTTTTCTCGATTTTGTAAAATTTGTACCCAATTGTTTAAAGAACAATGTAAAAAATCTCAAGACGAAAAGGCAAAGTTACAAAATTATATCTTTTAAATTTTTTATTTTTTGGGAATGTTTAAAAATTGTTTAAGATATCTTAAAGGTCATAATTTTATAAGAAATCAACTACACATAACTTCAATAAAAATTTTAATTTAGTTCCTAAAATTGAGAAAAACTACCGACTTATTTTTTTCAAATAAATGCCTAGCTGACATAATTCTTAAATACCTACAGAAAGAATGAAATCAATAATATTTTAAACAAAACAATTGATAAACGATAAAAAGTACTTGCGATGACAAAATTAACCAGTTTTAAGGTCCCTGTAATTCCGCTCCTGAAGGAGAGGCGCCCCTACCAAACATAAAATAGTATACTTCGATTTTGCCCACTGCGTATCATCCTGCCGAAAAGTACACTTTCCATAATTTTAGTTTTTCTGTTATTTTCTTTCTTTTACATTCTATATTCAACAATAAAACTTTTAAAAATCGCTAAATTATCACCACTAAATTTCGATGATTGTTTTAAGTCGTTGTTGTTCTCTTTGCTTTTAAGAATGTGTGCATGTGCAGACATCACAAACAGTGGGAGCCAATATATTAAAAAAAAATGAGTAAAAAACTACTAACAACTTCATTTAAAAAGAGAGTACCTTGTACATAATGCCTTAAGCTCTTCCTGTAGCTTTAAATAAATGAGTGTGTATGTGAAAAATATAAAAAATAAGGAATAAATAATGAAAAATAGTACAAAAAAAAGCACACGCAACACCTCGTACATCATTATCACACAGAGACAGATTGTTAAGGAGAAGAAGTAGATGTAAGAAAAAGCAGCAGCATCATCATCATCATCGTCGTCATTTTGGAAATAGGAATATATTTATGCTGTAAATGTGGTAGTAATTTATAAGCAGTCAATGTAAGGCAGCAACAGAGTTGTGTTAAAATCAACAGCATCCATCTCCAACCCTGAATCTTAAATTATTTCTTTTGCATAAAGTTGTTGTCTATCCATCCATTCGTCCGTCCCTCCGTCCATCCCTCCTCCTATACACAACACACGTCTGTCCTTCGTTTATTCGTTTTTTTTTTCTTTTTATCATCATCATCAATAGCGTAGTCGTCGTCATCAGCACGGAGACTGTTCAATGTTGTATGATGTGTGTCCCCATCATTTATATTTTATATACATACAATTGTTTTTTAGATTCCTTGTTAATATATACAATTTTTATACGAGGGTTGTAGCAGAATTTACTGAAAGCCGGTATTTTGAAGTGTTTATTAGGAAATTAATCAGAAATTCTTTTGTACAGTAAGATATAAATATATTATCTCGGTTAATCAAATATTCGAATTTTTAGTTCACTTGTCACAAAATTAGAAAAAAAAGAAGGACGAATTGCTAAAATATTTTGCTAGACCGAAAGCATATAATTTAAAATATTAAATTTTAAAACTAATATTGTTGAAAAATTTATATTTAATCTTACATTAAATTAAACATTGACCACATACGTTTTCAAAACTATACCATTAGGTGTCAAGAGTCTGCAGACGTTTTATCTTCCAAGCGAAGTATATTAAATGAAAAGTAAAGGATCAAAAGAATGAAAACTTCGAATATAGTTCAGCAAAAATACCTAGTCTCGATCTATAAGAAATGTCCTGATTATTCCTCAGTTGAAAGAATAAAAATCTTTCATATTCATGGAACATCTTATCATATAACCCTCGTTACTATATTCAATAATATATACATATTGGTTGTTTGTTTATTTGTTTGTTATTTTTTTATCTTAGTACAAGTCGTTTTTATGTGAGTTTTTTTTTTTTTAACTTGAGGTTGGGTTGATTTCGTTCTTGTTGGTTTTAACATTTTGTCGCTTGAGTTGCGCGGCAAATGTGTTAAATTTGTGCGCGCGCCATTTTTTTCCTTGCATAAATTTGTTGTTATTGTTGCTGCTGCTTTTATTTTTTTATTGTAGTACATACTATATGCTGTTGCTATTTCATATATAAGTAATTCTTAAAGTTGTTGTATATTTTATTTGCCTTGTTGCTTTGTATTGTCGAGTCTGTAAGTGGTATGTGTTTGTGTGTATGTTCCCTTCCTTAACAACTTCTCATTTGTGCTACACGCTGCAAATATTCACTATATTCAGCATCCCAATATTTGTTAAATACATTTACAAATCACACGTTTAATATTTTTTCCTCTCTAGATATATTGAGCATAGAAACATTCTGACGGTGTTCAAAATTGAAAAACAGGGTTTGAATTTAATGTGAATGAATTTTAAAAGCAGTTAGACCAATATCCCATAGAACTAAGTGGATCAAAGCAACATATAACATATAACTTCTTTAAACAACGATTAAGCAAACGAGATTAATTTGTAAAAAAAAAAATTAAAAGAAGTGCCTAAACAGCACTCGATGTAGAAATTAGATTTCAATCACATCCCAGAGAACTAAATGTAAATTATACAAAACCTTAAAATAAAGAAGAGCGCAACAAATGACGACAAAGCATTTTTTCTGCGATACATTTCTCAATTAATTTAATACAAGTGATCACAAACTTCAAATCTTATAAATCATAATTTAATACTTTTAGCTATTATTACTATCGAATCATCTGTAAACGCATTTCAAGCATTTCACTGCTTTAAAAACAAAATTAAACTTTAGAAACGAGAGAATCTGAAACTAAATAGTCCAACACTTATATTAGTTAATATAACTGTTCGAGTTATGAACTAATTTATCCCGCATGGATCGAAACAAGGTACAGTATTAAATACGAAAATTGCACAGGTACAGTGTTGCGCAAAACAAAAGCAACAAAATAGTTATATTTTTTACAATATTTGGATTACAACAAAAATTATATTATGAAATAATGCACATATTAAAGAAGTAAAAAAACACAAGCATTAAAAGAATTTAACTTTAGCTATGAACAACAAATGGAATAACACATTACAATCTTTAAATGAGTGTGTACAACAATAGCAACGAATTAATATTTTGTTTCAGTTTGTTTTAGTTTTGATATTTTATCTTAAAATTTAGCAGTTTTAATGTGATTAATGTCTTAATTGATTTCCCTATTATAGTTTCCGGTTGAATTTGTTGACTATATAACAACTTGGACTGTACTGATTTTGAAGTCACAAAAAAACATCTCCCAAAGAGTTTTGTGTTAGGGAATAAAACCACATGGTTAAAAAATTCTACAAAAAATGTTAAGCAATTAGGTTTAATCTTATCATTTAAAGGTTTTAAAATTCCTGTTAGCATTTTTTCTCTGCGCCTTGTCATAACCTATTAGAAAAGGATATATTTTTCGATAGAATTCAAGAGCAACCATAATTACAACTTTTCTGTGCCCAAAATCATTGTTTTGTTGACATTATACCGGGTTGGGTGTTGCATATTCGGTCATAGTGTATACATATAAATATTGTTTTAAATTAAATAAAGTACTTTTCTTTTTTAATATGATTAATTTTTTTTTTTTTTTTTTTTTTTTTTTTTTTTTGATTTTAGAAAGAAAGCAATCCATTTGTTTAAAATTTAAATTGTATCTTTTATAAAAATAGAAACTAAGAAGTGCAAATTTGCTTAGCCTATAATTTCTTCAATTGACTTTGAGCTGAGTATATATTAAATCTTAGGGTCTATATAATTGAAATAGCGTCTCCTAAATAAATTTGTATACTTTAATTAGGTAGTATTATATAATCCCAATAAGCATCCAAATGTATTTCAAGCATTGAATCCAGTAACAAGCATTGAATTTAAATAGTATTACACTTTAACTCAATAGCATTCTCCACTGAAAAGGAAATTTAAATTCCAGACAAATCTATTTTACTTGAAATTTTTTTTTTTTAAATTATTTTTCATGTTTAAAATATTTTAATATTTGAATTCATGTCGGATTGCATGTTTTTCGCTGGACGTTCATTGATATAAAATATTGATCGTTTTATGACAAATAAATCAATTATGTGATAGCTTTGTTTGTGGCATATTTTAGCCTTATTATTGAATATTTTTGCATTTGGCTTATTGTTATGATATATAACCTATTTCATTTCGAAGGAATAATTATGTTGTATCCAAGAAAGAAANNAATAAGAAAATAATAAATTTTGAAATTAATTAACTTCAATGGATACCATTTTATCATTAAGAAGAATGTCTTGTAGCAACAAAATTGAAGATTATGATTTAAGTTTATGTTGTAAAAATAATATTTTTTAATGAAAGCATATCGAGCCCTAATCGCGAAAATGTCGTAAGTGCAGTAAAGTAAAACTGAGAATATTTTTGTGATTTTTACACATTGTTTTATGTATGAAAAATGTCAGTTATTTTAAAATTGCTTTCGTTATAAAGGCGCAACTACATAAAATACTTTCGCTTCAACTTCTCGACTCACAGTATAATAAAATATAAAGATGCAAAAATTAAATTATGTTCTCAGTTGAAATAATGAATTCCAAATAAAAAT
>MINK01187667.1:12471-54086 GCA_001735545.1 Phormia regina
AAAATATGCAATTGCATGTTTTTTCCTGGACGTTGAATGAAGTCATTGATAAAATATTTATCCGTTTCATGACAAATAAATCATTTTGGCATAGATTTGTTAGTGCATATTTTTGCATATTTTATCCTTAATTGCATATTTTGCAATTGTTAATGCATATATATAGCATATTTTGTTTTTTAGGACATATTTAACGCTTTTAGAGCATATTTTTCTCAAGAAAAGAAGTATGTCGTGTAGCAATAAAATTGACGATTATGATTTAAGTTTATGTTGTAAAAAAGAAAGCATATCGGGCCCTAATCGCGAAAATATCGTAATTGTAGTAACAAAACTTTACAAGAGAAATATTTTTGTGATTTTTACACATTGTTTTATGTATGAAAAATGTCAGTTATGATAAAATTGTTTTCGCCATAAAGGCTCAACTACATAGAATACTTTCGCTTCAACAAAATGTATTTACGTACGTCGGTACTTCAAAGTTGAATATTTTTCATCTTTAAAGTACTTCAAGCAAAAGTTTGAATTTGCTAAGGTCCTTATAAATGCATGAATTTTACTGCAGCTGTCAGTTGCAGTTGAAGCGAATTACTATAGTTGAGCCTTAAATCTGAAAGACACTTGATACTTCGATGAAATTTTGACAGACGCTCCAAATTATAGATCAAATAAGGGATCAATATGATTATTTTGATAAAAAAATATAAGAAATCTTTGTTTTATAAGTGCATATTTTCTCAATTTTAAATTTTTTCGCTTTTTATTGCATATTTAATGCGCATAAAACCCATTTTTTGGTTTCCCTGATCATAACTAACATTGTCAGAATCTTGTTTGACGATGTTTTAGAAAACATTTGCAAGATCAAACAAATACTGGTCTCAAAAACTTGGTGAAATATTTGATAAATGTTAACTCAGCTTATATCAGAGCTTCTGAAGATCATTTAGAACCTCTATACAATTGTACAATCCTCGCTACGCAAACGTGAAGTTTTATGCAAATCCCACCAATTGATTAGAAGTTACACATTTATTTGCAAAAATGTCCCCACTGTGCAATGGTACATAAACTCTGACATTGCGTTATGTATAAGATTTTTTTGTCGGTTTGATAGTCCCAAATTCGGTTATGAAAATTAACATTTTAGTAGAGGAATTTCGAAATGAGTATCACGGAAATTGTTCGTTCATTCATTGTTTTTTTCACAACAACTAAAAAAGGCAGTCAATGAACACTCAATGTTGAAAATAAGAACGTTACAAATTTGAAAACAACTTTATATGAAATCTTATGATCGCTTAAAGAATGAAAAAAAATATAATGACATTTCAAACCCTGTAAAATGTTGTTCCTTAACAACAATACGAAAGGAAAAAAACCTGCTGCTGTTGCTGCTTTTTAATGACAATGAAATCCACATACATACATACATACAAATATACATAAACCAGAATAATGAGAAACGGGCGTACTTGTCGTAGTATTTAACCTTACCAGCGTCATCATCGTCATTATCGTCATCAGCATCACCAACAACTAACTAGACAGCAACAACAATAACAGTAGGAGCTGCAACATCAACATCAACATCATCATCACCATCGACCTCATCGCACCAACAACAAACTCGTCTATACTCGTTATAATTTTAGCAAATATTTAAAGGTTGCCGGTTTTTTATTTTTTATTTTTTGTATTTTTTCCTGTTCACTTATTTTTCCACCTTTTCTTTTAATGCCAAATTCATTCATTATTTTAACGTGTTTTTTGTCGTCGTGTCGTAGTCGTGGTCGTTGTTGTCTTTTTCAACTTCTTGTCCATGAAAGGCAGTTGCCAAGCAACAAACATTTTTTTCTTTTATTTTTTCTTCTTTGGCGAAATCAAAGCAAAATCCTATCAAGAAGGAAACTTTTGCATGAAGGAATCATCATAAGTAAGTAAAGTAGTTAAAATATGCAAAAAAAAAAAAAAGAAAAAATATGAAAAGATCTTAAAAAAAACAAAAGAAGTTAAAATAATGAATTGTTCGAGATTTTCTTTTTTTTACAAGAAGAACAAAAAAAGTGCATTAAATGTGGATGGAATGTTTAAGACAGCCATTGAAAAAAAGAGAGTAATTTTCAAAGAGTATTTATTTGCACACTCTCTCTCTCTCTCGCCTAATAAAAGTTTAGAGAAATTTTTCGATTGTTGCTTTAATTTAAATGAATTCCACCCCAAAAAAGTTATTTTATAAAAAAGAATTTACGGGTTAATGTTCGATTTACTTGGAATTCTTGTATTTTTCATTTATTTCATTTCTTCAGTTTTACGACCAAAACGACCATTTAGAGACAAATTAGAGAAGAGTATATTTAACGATGGCTGTTGGTGGATACAAGTTTATGGAAATAAATTATGATTTCTTTTTAAACAAATATGTATGCATGTACTTTAGAAACTTAATTACAGATAACAAAATATTCAATGAAATCTCCAGAAAGATAAGATAGCAAAAAAAGAAAAAAAAAATAATAATACTAACCAGGAAAAAATATTAAAGACAAGAGAAAGGGAAATGCATTTTTCTATATGTATATAGGTACTTATGTAAATTTTATACTTTTAGAAATGTATAACTCGAATTTAGGGGAATTATTTAATAGATAAATGAAATCAAAGTTGGTTTGAATAGTTTGATATTGTATAAATTTCTTAATACTTATTATAGTGACAAACTAAAGGGTGAACAATCAAAAAAAACTATGAGAAGGTACACCTTGGGCAATGAAGAACTTGTACAACCTTGTAAATGTTTAAAAAAGAATTTAAAAAATAAAAAAGAATTTACTTCTCGTTTTATATTTATTTGTAATCAGGAGGGTACTGCTTGAAGGTCAAGGCAAAGAAATTCAGCTACTTCTACTTGACGAGTCCATAAATACGTTGGACTAGATAATGTAGTAAAGAAAACTATTTTCCATTGCGATTTTAATTGTTCCAGAACTAGTCTTGTTTTTCGCTGCAGGCACTTTTCATTGCTCCCTGATAAAAAGGAACTGAAAAAGGCTTGAATTTACCATTATGTTGTCATTGGAAAGAAGTAATTTGTGGTGAAAAACAGCTGCAGGAGTTTTTTTAACCCATGGTTATCGTTGATAGCATTCGCTTCGTTTATACTTGTTGTTCATTTCTTTTAAAGAACTTCTTTAGACCTGTTTTTTTATTATTAAGAACTTACGATTTGAAATAGTGATTTTTTAAGATCTTAATCGTTTTTGTTTGTCAGGACTTTTCTAACATGGTCGGGGCAGTCTCCAACTCTGCGGTGTCGAAATTTGGATAAACCTTACTATGATATACTACGAGAAACTGCTGACTTAGCCTTATATTGTGTTACAAAACCGAAAAAACATAAATTTCCTCGTATAGAGTGGTGCAGTGAGGTAATTTGTATGGGTATTATGCCTGCATTTTGTCAGCTTTGAACATTTCTTCACTGTGTGTCACTTAGCGAAGTGTACACACTAGAGCAGCTTATTTTACCACTGACCCCCCAATCACCTTATATGTAGGCAATAAATGTTTTTTCATACTTCAAGTACTATCGGCTAGCGCATTGATTCGCTTAATTCTACTTAACAATTCATGAGCGATTGCATTGGCGCACAGTGAGGCCAAACGCAAAATATTTGATAATAATTCTGTATCTCCTAAACTACCGGTCGAATGGAATTAAAACACATGGGAAAATTGTTCAGACATCCTAATCCTTTATAATCGTATAATCACCCTGTGATAACATATGATTAGTTACAAGGTGCCAAAGTTGATTACCTCAAATATGTAAATGTTTAAAAAATCTTAAATTTAGGAGATACATATTTATTACCAGAAATTTTGCATTTGACCGTGCTAAGCCTATCGAAGGTAGCCCCAAGATCTTTGGACGGTTCACTGTCGAAATTTGGAATTTATCGACGATCAATTTTAATCATCTTCACTATTGATTTCAAGCTACGTTCAGTTAAAAATTTTATTAATTATTAATAGTCATTAGTAATGCTATAGCCGTTCGCATAGGATAACACATCAACTCCTGGCCAGGCCGCTTCACAATGTCACATTTGACAATTTTAGAACGACAAAAATACAGTTTTTGAGACATTGGTCTGAAATTGTATATTCTGTTAGTATATATGGTCGTAAATATCTACACTAAAACTGTGCGAAAAGAATCACTGCTGACTACAAACATCGTTAATATCTTATTCGAATATTTCGCAAACCTTTTTTTGGCAAAACATTCAAGAATGACTATCGTTGGCGACTCGAAAACAAGCTGCATGAACTCACCCACTAACTTTGCAACAGCAAATCTTTCGATTACCATGAACCTTTGACGATATCAATAGCGAAATGTAAAAATATTCGTTAGTAATTAGTTTTCGATATATAAAACTGAAGAAAATTATTCGATATTGATATTACTAATCACTTCTGCTTTTATAGTTACATAAGAATTCTTTGAGAAATTTAGAAGATTATACAATTTCTCAAAACATTTAATTTCGATATTTTAATGAGAAAAGCTGAATTATCATTTTTGTTTCGAGAATTCTTCACTTTTAGCGAATATTCGCCAACAACGAGATTCAAGTCAAACGGGTTGCTTTATTTGTATGAATTTCAAAAACATTTTCTTTTTTAAAATTTTATTAAAACTTCATAAAATATGTCTCCAATGCAATACATTGAAGATCAAAGAATGTTAATAAAATTTGACCACATAGGTATCAAATATCCTGGAATACCATTTTCGAAGAGCGTTAGTTCCTTCAAACAGAAGTAAAAATTGTATTTTCCTGGAAACCCATTAAATTTTTAAAATTATCTTTAAAATATTCACTTTACATTAAAAAACAATACAATAAAATTTGATTGAACTCATTTTTCTTTTCTAAAATTGCTGTTAATCTAATAATAAAACAAAATACAAATATTAAATAAAAACCCAACATGTTTAGAATTTTTAATCTAATTTTGTTTTTTTATATATATTTTTTTATTTATAAAATAAACATATACAACACAAATACAAACAAACATCAAATTAAACACATGCAGGCATGGCAAAGCAAAAAATCAGAAAATTAAAAAAGGAACAAACATTAAATTTATTGATTTTGTTTTTATTTCAATTTATGTTTGTATTTAAATAAAATAAAAGAAGTTAAATTAAATTTCAATATAAAAAAATTATAATCTTAAAAGGAAATTTTTAACAATAGATATTTTAATAATGTTGTGTTATGTATAGTACACAGAAAAAAATATTACCATATATTTTTCAATTAACTCAGTTGTTTAATTTTGTAATAAATGTATTCAAATAAAAATTTAAATTAAGTTTTTATTTCTCATTTAAATTTTTAATTCATTCAATCATCCATTTAATTGATTTAATTTTTTCTTTGGATTTTTTTTTCTGTTTTTCTGATACAATTATTTTAATGAGAGGTGAAAATATAAAAAATGTTATTTGAATGCATTATTTACTAACATATATGGTGTTTGATTTGATTTTTTTTTTATTTTTTCTGCGTAATTTTAAAGGATTTTCATAAATTAAATTAAAAAGTTTTCTATAAAATTAAAAAAAAAAACTAACTATCAGTTCAATTTACATCTCTCACAAGTGTTTTGAATTCACACAGTATTTTTATATATAAAATAATATTATAATAAATCTTATAAATCTATTTTTATTACTATTTTTAATAGTAAATTAAATAAAACAAATATGAAAAATATTGTTTTTCGATTAAAATAAAATAGAAAGTGTTTAAAATCTGGTATCTATTTTTTTTTTTCAATATTAAATTAATATAAGAATTAATTTTTATAATTTTCATTTAATTTTTTTTAAATGATTTTTTTGATTCATATATGAAACAAAAATAAAATATTTCTTCATAAACTAGACAATAATATTTCAAAAATATTCTGACTTCATTATTTTATGATCTATCAATAAAAATGCAATAAATTCTTTAAATTATGTTATTTTTTTAGCTCTTCGATATCAGTAAAATGGTTATTAAAATTCAAGAGAAATTAATTTTATTTGAAAATTTAATTCTTTATTTAAATTAAATTAAAGTTGAGTATTAGTAAAATTTTTCAATACCCAGCAAAAATTTTAGAACATGTTCTAAAATCATTAGTTTTAGAACTGGTGTAATTAGAACCACTTCAAATTCTTCTATAACATCAGCAGAAATAATAGCACCACAACCAATTCTGACACTAATGAAGTAGAACCTGATTGAGATTTTCAATTCATTTTAAGGAATGTTTTAAAGATCTAATTCTCTATGTCTCCTAGACAACTTTTCATAACAAATTACTGAGTCTTGTATGACTTCCTAGAACTGTTTAAATATTTTCAATAAAAAATTCCACAAATTTCAAAAATTAAAAAGATACTATTTACAAAATTAAATTTAATATTGTCCTATAAGAAATAGCCTGTTAGAATAAAAAGTAAAAAACAGGTTGCCAACGCTTCTATAAAACTAATTTTGAATGTGACAATTTCGAACAAAAATCATTAATTAAAGAACTAGTTCTAGAACCGTTCCATATAATGGGTGCTGGCTAGCTAACACTTCCAAAGAACTATGAAAAATATGTACGTAATCTTCAAATTTAGGGAAATAGTTGTGAAAATCATTCTATTTTCCTCCCCCAAAAGCTTGAGCTGGATCCGCGCCTGTTGTAGAACTAATACATATTTTCCTGGGTACTTTATTAATGTAGCCAATATGTATTATATTTTTAAAGAATTCAGGATGAAACCAAAAGATTTAATTCTAGTAAGCCAGTAAAAATGAGATGAGAATAAACAATTTTCCATCAATAAACCGAATTTTGTTACGTTGTTTTATATTTTTAAGGAGTAAAAGAACACAAAAATTGCCAAATTTTACTAGGATTAATCTTCTAGTTCGATAGATATATAAAAAATTTGGTCTTATATATATTTCGATGAGTGTAGTTTATTTTTCTAATATAAACTAAAAAACTTTTAAAATTTTTTTGTAAAAATTAAAAAATGAATTATAATTTTTCCAAAATTCATATTGATGATACGTATAATTGCCTACATAAGATTTCTATCTTGAAAGACGTATACTACATAACTCAAAAAAAATAATAATAAAAATAATAATATTCATCACCAATATATAAGTCGATATTTAAGGATGTAATAACTAAAAAATCTTGTTTGTAGAAGAACCATTTGTTTTGATTTTAGAAAGTTGTTTGTTCTTCCTGTAAAGTTATGAAAAGTGATGTTACGTTGTTTTGCATTTTCGGTGACAATATGATGGATTATTACCTAAAGTTTTGGGGTCACATAAAATAAGAAACGTTCTGTTCAAAGGTAATCAGAAAGACATTGCAGGACTTTTAGAAAAAATTAAGCAGAGCCAACAAATTAAATTGAGCCACATAAATGAGATAAATTTTGTACAATATTTACAGGACTATTCTCGACTGAGTGACAAATGAATTTTTTATTTATTTTATTTATTTATTTATTTATTTATTTATTTATTTATTTATTTATTTATTTATTTATTTAAAATTCACAGTAATATAAAAAAGCCTCCTTAGGCCAATTAATATATATTGCAAAGATTCACTGTGATAACAAAACAAATTGTGACAAAAAAGAAAATTGTTTTATTCTGGCTTTGACAAAGATGTTGCTGATAGTTGTAACATTCATAAAATACAATGATAATAACTAATGACTACCAATTGTCATGAATTCGAGAATAGCAATGTTAAACTGTAACCGAATAGACTTCAACACTAATTAAAACTAAAGAGCGCCATAAAAAAGCAAATGTGCTTAATAAAAAAGGCTTCCGTAAAAAAGCAAGAAACCTCTATCTTCCTTTCAATGGATACAGTAATAGCCGCAAAGACTCCGAAAAGAGCAAAAAGTATTTTGTAAAGAAATAAAAGGTCCTGAACACGATGATTACAATTTTGCAGATTTCTGGCATTTCAAAACTATGAAACTATTTTAAGAGCCAAAGAAATAAGATTCTGTTAGTGAACTCGTTCTGCACCTCAGTTGTCTCGCTAATATCCGGGAAGGCCACGAAAAGGGGAGAAACTAACTGTAAATAAATAATAAAAATGGGGAACATAATAATAATTATTTCTGAAGTTCAGTAGGGCGGTTTTTTTGTTATGGATTTTCGTGATTTTTGCATCTTAAACGCACATTAACGGTATACTATCATGATTAAATGAACAACTTTTGTTCTTTATCTTATAGTTTTTTTTAACATAAAGGTTTTAATAAATAAATAAAATATTGCTGAAATGATTCCCATATCTAATAACACCTAAATTTAACCTTTAACTTGAAGGACACTTTTTCAGTTTTCGAATCGTTTAGACCAACTTTAAAACTGAGAATCAAAGTAATTAAATCTTAGCTTAATTCCGAATTAAGAAATATTATTTTTGGTAATATGATTACCATTCCCAGAAATACAATTTTACAGTTTCACTTAAATATTTTTGCTCAAATGAATTCATTATTGATTTAATTAGTGAAGAATAGCATATGGCTATCAAAATAATTTTATGCAGTAAAAAAAAATCAGCTTGGGTTTCCAAAAATTACCAAAAACAATTACTTAAAGCTATATGGCATTAAAATTCAAATCTTGTAAAAATTTAGTGAAAATATTCTTTAGTTATTCAATTCGTAATATTAGCAGTTCCAGAAATTATATAAACAAAAAATCAAATATATTTTGAATATGAAAACACTTTTCTGTAAATTCTTACTAAAACCTGTAAATCTGACAAGTTCGGGAACAAAGTTATTTTATTTTTGTTTTTGAATCATAAAATTTTTCCTAACTTGTAAAAGATTTGAATTAAATGAAAGTATATAGATTTTAAGTTTGAATAATGGCATTTTCAGACGATAATATTTAATATTAAGATTTGTCAAATTTTCGAATATTTAAATATATACTTATCGTCTGAATACAAATAGTTTATGAAAAAATACTTATTATTTCTTACGAAATACTAATGATATTTTATATTTTTGAAATTGTTTAAAAACTTTTGATTTTTATACGTACACAGGATAAATTTTAGATTATGTTCTAAAATCATTAGTTCTAGAACTAGTTTAATCAGTTCTAGATTCTTTAATAACATCCTCAGAACTAGTAGTATCACAAACAATTCTGACATTAGAACTTTATTGTGATTTTAAATTCGTTTTAAGTAATGTTTTTAGAAACTAGTGCTTAAGTACTAATTCTGGATAACTTTAAAATTACTTTTAGGAACAAAGTACTGTTTAAAAAATTACAAAAATTAAAAAAAAAGAATAGTTACAAATTTAAATTTATTTTAAAAGTGGGATTTACGAAATAGTCCATTAGAATAAAATATAAAAAACATGTTCTGAAACCGCTATAGAACTAGTTATGAATGTGAAAATTTCGAACAAAAATCATTGACTAGTTTTAGAACCGTTCTATAAAATGGGTACTGGCTAGCTAACACTTCCACAGAACTAGTTCCAATAGTGACAATTTCAAACAAATATCATTGGTCGTAACTCCAAAGTATAATAAGTACATGCTATTTTCACAGGTTCTGGAATTAGTTGTAGAACTAATACAATTTTTCCTGGGTTAAATAAAAACAATAAAATATTTATAAAAGATTAAATTCATCTTGAATTTCATGAAGGTAAACATTTGCAATACACGTAATACACGTCTAAACTGTGACAGAATCATCTATATGAGTGTTTAACATACTGATGAAATTTTTAATATTTAACTATGAGAAAATCTTAATACAAAACATTATCGTCTGAAAGTACCTTAAGGAATGACTAGGATGAATATCGAATTTCATTTTATGTTTATCCGAAATATTTCCAATGATATTTTCTTTAATATTTCACTGTAAAGTATTAAATTCTTCATTTGAAAAAAGTGAATTATTTTCTAAACTCATTTAAAATACTTAATTATTTTGATAACTTAACATTAAAAAAAAAGATAAGTGTAACAATATTTAAAATTAATTGACTAAAAAAACATAATGCACTAGTTATAAGACTCTTTTTTATATTAAATTTTAGTTACAGTATAAACTCGATAATTTATGTTACAACATTAAATAAATGATTGATTGCATTACCCAATCAGTATTATTAAATATTCAGAATTACATACATTTTATTATTTTTGCCAATCTTGTTTTGTTATATTAAAAATAGAATTAAATATAAGGAGTGAACAGGAAAAAATAGAAAATGCTTTAAGGCGTATAAACAAAATAGAATTTTTAACGCAATTTTCAATATTTTGACTTAAGAAAATCATTACATTTGTTAATATAATCGTTTGTGGTCAAATGTAGTTTAGAAAAATAGCATTGAATACTGAAAACCATCATATTTTGATAGGTTTTTGTGAGGATAATGCTTAAGAAGAGGCAACAATCTCTCTCTGCACTCAGTATTTGGACGGATTTGGATCTATTAAATCAATCATGTACAATTGATCCATTTAAAAAGAATGAAAGAAAAACAAATGAAATATGACACCATACTAAAAAATTAATTTAGTGCATGGTATGTAAAATTATGACCCCAACAAATTTAGAAGCATATTTAGATGCACATAGTTTTTTGTACTTACTACTTATTAGATATATTTAAATGAAAAATTGTAGATGTACAAAAATCTATTTTTTTTTTTTACTTTTTATACTAATCTACCTTAATATTGTATTGATCAGCAAGAAATTCAACAATGTTCAACTCTCATTAAGCATAATTCTAGTGA
Organism: Phormia regina; assembly: GCA_001735545.1. Lineage (NCBI taxonomy): Eukaryota > Metazoa > Arthropoda > Insecta > Diptera > Calliphoridae > Phormia > Phormia regina. Next base: position 23,373 of record MINK01187667.1, read on the forward strand.
AATTTTTTTAGCTCTATAAGATGCAATCAATCAATATAAAAGTTGAAAAAAGAGCCTTCAGATTATCAAGTTTATACTGTACTTGTTACTTCCACTTAAATTTTTGTTAAAACTGAAAAAGAATACTTAAATTAACTATTGAACATTACGTTTAAGAGCATACATTTTGCGTGCTGTATAAAATGGTTGAAAATCTTTTATCAAATCAGAAGAATTATGTGTACTTTTTTGCTTAGACAATGAAGAAGATGATGAGGTATGTGTTGTTTTAGCTATGTTAGCATATGTTTTTGGTTCCATATTAGATGTTTTAGAAGAATCGGAAGATGAGGTAGATGTATTTAGAGTATCACAATTTTCAGGTTTAATAAAACGATCTAAAAAGTTAATTCTTTTAGATTGATTACTACTATGTGTGCTGTTTGTGCTGTTGCCGCTGCTAGACGTGGTAATTTCACTAGAAACTTCATCTGAAGAATCACTTGAAGTTTTATAATATCCAGACTTATTTATAGCTTTGTTAGTTACACCAACTTTATTATTACATAAAACTGGCCAGTTTTCTTGTTTTTCCAAAATATTTTCATCTTCAAAGGAAATTGGTGTCCATGAGGAATATTCTTCTGCAGTTTGAAATGATTCCAAATTTGGTATAGAACTATTGCAACTACGATTGCTAATGCTACTACTATGAGTCAAAGACAATGCTGCTGTTTCATCCAACAACTTGTCATATTGAGTTGAGGGTGCAGTAGAATTGTAAGCCGATGTGGAAGAAAAAGTATCACTATTTTCTCCAGCTGTACTAAAAGAATTTACCGATAAAGACGAAGAACTTACAAAAGAATTATCAAAACTAGTTTCTGTATTACTATCGCCTTCCTGTTCTGAAACTATGGAATCATTTTGATTATTATCATATGATCGACTATTATTGCAACTTTCAAAGCCCGATGATGTATCTGAAACTTTTTCTTTTAATTTAAAAACATTATCATCAAAGTACAAAGCTACTTTTCTACGTCCATTTTGTACCACTTTAATGGTATTTTCTACTGGATATGTAGCTATGGTTACTTTTTGATTAAGAGGCTGTTCAACACTAACACCCATACCACAATAGCGCATCATACCAATTGTTTCCTGTTCAATTTTCTTATTATTTTCCCAATCATCAACGGTGGGTTGTTCACCGACTGGCTTAGTACTAGCCATACGCTGAACTTGTTGTATTACATGCAACTTTCCATTCATTCTACCCGCCGTCGACGATGAATTTTGTTTTTGTTGACCCTTACTTTGTGTTGTCTTCTTATTGACAGCATATTCCGTATGGGATTTAGGTCGTGGATAAGTGTATTGTGGTTCCGATAAAACACCATAGATGAAATCATGATCTGGTTGCAAATTGACAACTTCTTCTTCAAAATCAGTTGTAGGCACCCAAGGCATTGTAATTTTTAATATTAAATATATTTAACGTGATGTCTGTAAAAGAATGATTTTATTATTTTCATTCTTTTCTAGAAAACGGAAACACAGCAAACCAATTTTTTAAAAACATTTTTTTATGAACATTAGTTTTTATATGAACATTAGTGAATTTAATTCTTGTCGAATATAAAATGAGAATTATAGCTACTAAACAATTATTACGTTATTTGTAATAAACTTTTTCTCAAAAGGCAATACTAATAATGAGGCAGAATATTTCTCAGCTAATTTCACGTTAATGGTAATTGCTAATGATTTAATAATAAAGAAATATACATATTTTTAATCTATAAATGTTTTATTTATAAGTTTTATATTTGAGGAGTTCTTCAAGCAATGTTTATAAACCACCAGCCTGGCATGAATGCCGGATATATCCAAACGAGATGGCGGAGACGTGAGTTATATCACATGATCCCTTAGGGTAGCACAACGGTGCCAAACTGGACTCACGTGAGTTGTCTTGTAATGGTTCGGACGGCAGCCCACTTAACCTAATCTAATAATTCAGTAGGTCATATTAGACCTATGTCTAAATTTGGCATTTATATAAAACGTTTTTTTTTTTTTTGTCTGGTATGGTCTTCCGTCCTTTTTTCAAAAGAAATATCTTCAAAATTGCGATCTGTACTTTGTTCACAAGGGTTACATGGACAGACACCCACCCAGACACTTCGTGTTTGTCACATTTCCATCCAGTAATTGTGTTTCCTAAGTCTGAAAAGAAACACAAATATTTGCCTTCAGATCCATCTTATGAACTAATAGCTTACAGCATTTAGTTAAAGTCCATGTTCTTGGAATTCATGATGGCTCAAATGATTTATTTCTTTTTTTTAAGTTTTTTTTTTCAAAGAAGTAATTAAGTCGAATTCTTTCATCTATCGGACTTTGACTAGAAGATTGTGAAATTTGCGAATAACACATTGTCTCGATAGCTTTGTAGCAGTTGGTAGTTTTAGCTAGATGGACAGTTAGTTTTTTACTTTTTGATACATTCAAATGATACGAAATATCTAGAATTATAATTTCTGCGCATTTATTTTGTACATAACAAATAACGGTCCAATTCTGCAGTCAACTAAAAATTAATTGCATTGCACTATTTTTTTGGATTCTCAAAAAATAAAATACATAAGCAAAAAAGCGAGGATATCCCAAGTTGGTCCAATTGTATTCTATTATTTAGTATAATCTTGGGTTTAAATTACATTAAAAACACGCGATCAATATTAACGACGCATAACTTTTACAGTTATGCGTGGCAATACTATGCATCGGTGCGAGCGAGGCGCACAATTCTTGGAGGTAGAACAATAAAAATTTGCCTGACTACAATAAAATAATTACCGCGATGTTGTAAATGTTAATTAATATATTATTCCAGCAAAAAACAGAACTCAAAAAGAGCTGAAAAAGTCATTGTAAGGAAGTGCTTAGTGGAGCTGCAAGAGATCTATAGAAGTTCTTTTTTTTTAACCCATTGTTGTCATTTTATATTTCTTGTTCATTGATTTCGAAGCAGCGTTACCCAAAAAAAGGGGATCTTAAAATAAAAAGTCGCCAAAAAAGGAGATTTTTTGAAAAAAGGTGGCCAACTGTTTTAAAACCTAAAAAAACTCCTTAAAATTGGTTTATTTGATAACAACAAAAACCAAAATTTTGTATTTTAAGAAAAATTACAAGAGTCGGTTTTATTAATAACAAAATAATCTATGTTTAATTTATTGGAAATGATCCGAATTTACACTACTTCTTTACTGGGTATTTTGTTAAGTCTGTTATACCAACTATTTTTTATTATTGATAATTTTAGTAAAAAAACACGTTCCCCGAGGCATTGCTATGAATTATGTCAAAATATAATCAAACAATTTATAATTCATTTTAAAAAATTGATTTGCTTTGTTTTTATACAATTAATTTTAATTTTTTAATTGTATAATTAAAATTTTTGTTTTACACATAATAACTGTAAAACTTACGGTTCTTGTTTAATTCTGTCTTGTAATATTTGTTTCTTCTTGTTGCCACTTTTCGTATTTCACAATCTACAAAACAAAGAAATTTCTTTGTCGCAAAATTAATTTAAAGAAATATTGCTTAGGTTTGCACTTACAATTTCTTTATTTGCGGAATTAAGCTGTATTAAATTGTTTATAATTTATGTTCTTTTGTAAATTTAACATAAAATAATGCGCCTTCTGCGATCACAGGCAAAAATAAAAGAAAACAAAAATAGCCCCGCTGTTTCGCAAATGTCTTTTTTGCATTTTTACAGAGGTGTATATTTTAGTATGTTTTAATATATTAAACAGGGATGCCAATATTTATATTTTAGTAAATAGCAATCTCTAATATTTTTATTTAGAAATAGGTATTGTTTTTTGTATTATATTATTGTTTACAATATACATATATTTTTTATAAATCAAGATCATCAGAACTATTTTGCTATTAAAATAATTCAGAAGTATTTATTCTTGTGATTATAGAGACATACAAAAGTTGTACAATATCAATATAATTAGTATCGAACTATTATTAATATATTTTTATGAGAAATAATTTATAAATTTCAATATAATTTTAAATTGCCGCTTTCGACACACCCAGAGGAGAAAGTCCTTAAGCCCGGCCTAATGACAACACAGAAAATTTATTAATGTAAAATAATTATACTTTAATTTGAATATTTCCGGTAATTTTGAATTTTTTATTAGTGTCACATCTCAACGGCTGAATCGATTATGAAGAAATTTAACTTTTTTACATTTGTTCCTTTATTGAAATTTGTTAATTTTTTATTATTTTCTCTTTTTTTTAATAAATAGGAATATAAGAAATATATACTCTTTTTTATAAAAAAAAAATGAAATTTGATTCAGATATTAAATATTTCTTTATGGAAATTTTAGGAAGTTGTGGACCAAAGGAAAAGGGATTTAAAGCATTTAGAAACTTATACCGACTTTTTACAAAGAATTCCTTTTAAATATTTATGATCTTTACCTATTCCTAGCATGAACTTTGTTTACAAGATTTACATGGACAGGCAGACAAACAATCTGACGGTCATTGTTAAATATTATTAAATATTAAATTATCATATACTTTTCAAGGAGATAAACAATATTCCGTTTTGCATTCGTAGAGGGTACTACTTGGTGAAAGCGTGAATATAAAAGTACTTTCCAATTCAGTTTTGATATAATTCTACACATTTTTGTATGCCTATATTTTAGGGCACAAATATTGCTTGGCAACTCTTTTAAATAACATTTTGCATAATTAATACTTATACTTATTATAATATAAATTAGACCTACATATATTAATATTAGAATTTATAAAATTACCTTTGAAAAATCGAATTTCCAAATTAAACCCCATTAATAAGAATAAACTTCATTAAAACAAACTTATAGATACCGGCAAACGTTATGACAAAGTATACACTCCAATAAATGTACACAACAAAAGAGAATCCACAAAAAATTGTTGCACATACAGAAATTTGCACAATAGTACACAAACAAAAAAAAGGGTACTAAAATGTATTGTCATTTCATTTACACTTACAGCGGCAAACGTATATACAAATAAAACTTTCTCTTTCTAACACACATGAAAATCAAAGTAAATTGCGCCAAAAAATCAAACAAAAAAACTTTCAAAGAAATTAAGATAAAGCAAAAGATGAAAATTGAAATGGACAATTTTTCTTGCTTAAATTTAATTAAATTCTTTTAATAACATTTATCTAAGTGAAAAGAGGTTAAAGATTAAAACCTTTTTATACTGAAAGAATAATAAACGATTTACATATTTAGCCTTCTTCAAAGTTTTATTTTATAGTTTGCCAAACTTACCTTTCTGGGCCGCTTTGACTATGGATTTAGTTCATTTAAATTAAGATGATTTTAATATTTTTAACACTTTTTAAGTCTACTATTAAATGTCTTCCCCGTGCAATTATGTTTTAAACTTTTATTTGAAGTTTTGCTTACACTTTTAATTTTAAATTATTTATTTTCTCTCAAAAGTTGACAGCGCAGCAATCAGCCGCTTTTACTTATTTAAACACTTTATTCACGAAATTAAATGTATATTCTATATTTCTTTCATTCTTCTACTTCCCCCAATTTTTTTCTGCAAGAAAGCAAAAAATGGCAAAGAAGAAGATAAACAATTAGGATTTTCATAACAGGGTTGTATCAGAGAGTTGCGGCGAACATTATAACGGCGGCGGCTGCTCGAAATCGACTATTAGCCGGCTGAAAGGTGAACATAACAACTTATTTCCTAGTTTTCTCAAATTAAATTCAAATCAGTATATCTCAGAAAGAGCTATTAAAATTCTTAAAAACATAAAAAATCTTGAGATTTCTCTTCTCTCTATACATGCAAAATTTCAAGCTGGAGTCTTATTTAGTTTAGAAGTTATGGACAAAAATAAAATCTTAATAGCAATATATAATGAACTATTACACTTTAGTTTTATTTTATTCTCTTATCTTAGTTCAAAATTTCAAAGGTAAAAACACGACTTACAAAAAAAATTAACAAATTATACAATGTTAACACATCTCCATACTAATGCAAAATTTCAGGTAAAAGAATGTATTACTTTAATCATTTTTCAAAATATAAATTAAAATCAAATTTTTCATACAAAATTTAATTTTCTTTTAGCATGAGCTCATAAAATAATATAATTTCAAAAAAGTTTGTAAATATTTTAAATTTATGAATAAAATGTGTGTTTTTTTAATGGAACGGAAACATGTTAAATTTCTTTTATAATTTCATAATTTTTATAAATTTTAAGTTTAAATTACTTTAGGTGAACAAAATATTATCAAAATAAGAAATAAAAAAAGTTCAAGACATCAACAAAAACTACATGCAGATGAAATAATATGCCATTTATAGTAAAGTAGAAACTAATTGGTTTTTGAAAAACCGAAACTCGAAAACCAGACTCTCGTTATGGTTTTTATATTTTTTTAAATTACTTTTTAAACTATAATTATGAACACTTCTATTTTTTATATTGTTTTCATTTCGTTTTAGTATAAACGCCATATTATAGTATACCAATCGACTTCTCGAATCAGTTTCCGAGTTGTCTTAGCGATTTTCGTCTAACTTGGCTGTTAGGACGGCACACAGGGTTGTCCTCTATATAAAAATTGTGCACAAACAACAAGTTTGTTTATTAAATTTGTATAAATTTCAAGCTGTTTTTTTTTTCAATGTATTGAAACAGATGAAAACGAAACACAGTATATTAAGCCTTAATTACATTTACGCGTAGTCAGTATCAGTATAAGCAAAATTTATCAGCTGTTCACTTTCAGAATAACATGTTGCTGCCATTATAATTACATTTAAATGAATGCAGCGACAATTTAAAACCACCATCTTGCCTTATTCTACTTGTGCCTCCTTTTATTGCTTACCCTCTTTGTCTCATTCTCAATATGAAATCAGCTCAGTGAATTTGGAAACAGGGCTAAATAAAAAGCACTGCAAACTGCTGCTTACCAAATGTAATCATAACAGACAGTGCATTCCAAATTATTAGAACACACACTGCAGCTGCCTACGCGCTATTGTAATTAATGCTTTAGACTAGGAATGACACTGCTACAAACAGCTGATCGTTAATGACCAGAAGTTATCGCTAAAATACCATCACAATAAAAGAAAACAGAGTTGACATTTGACACATTATTTTTCGCTGCAACATATTGGTTTTTAGAAAATATACAACTTCCATGTAAAAATCAAATAAATTACAAGAAAAAGGGAAAATAAATTAGCAACAACATGGGACGAAGATCCATAAATACCACTAAAAGTGGTAAATACATGAATCCCACAGATCAAGCGAGTAAGTAAAAAAAGTTTCTTCTACCAAGGGAGTAGCATCTAAAAATATACATCATGTTTCTACCATACAGGAAAGGAGGCTCGCAAAAAGGAATTGAAAAAGAATAAAAAGCAGCGTCAAATGGTAAGAGCTGCTGTACTCAAAAATAAAGATCCCAGTCAGATATTAGAGGAAATGGAAAAAATCGATGAAATGGGTAAGATAGATAAACAAATGCAGGGAGTTGTTTAAAGTTTTCAAAATGGTTTGTTTACAGAGTACAATGTTTTACAGCCTTCACCTTTAAATGAAAAGGTTTTAAGAGATAAACGTAAGAAATTAAAGGAAACATTTGATCGTGTTATGAGGTTATATGTAAGAGTATTATTACATATCTTTAGAATGGTTTTATTTGATTTAATTTTGTTTTCTTTGTAGCACAATGACGATCCCGAACATTGGTCAGAGTTAAAGCGCAAAGAAGTGGAATATGAAAAGAAACGTCTGAAAAAACAACAATATTATGAAAGTGTTAAACATGCTCAAAGCGTACAAATTGATGAGATTCCTTTACCCTCTAGTACTCAAACACCAGCACCTACCACAACTTCTACCACAGCAGCGTTTCCGCCTAAACGTTTACCGCCTCCCCCGACAGCTTTGTCGTTGCCACCATTCGCACCGGGAGCACCTCCGGGTACTTTGAAAAAGACTAATGAAAATGTAAGTAAAATTTGTTCTCTCCACTTAAAAAAAAAGATTTTGCGATTCTATAGGTAGAATTTAACTTCAATTTCAATACTCCGGCTAAATTAAGGAAGTTCTTTTATTAGAAATTCTTTAATTGTTAAAGAAGTAAATACAGAAAATTTCCCAATTTAAACATTAGATTAAATATCGCTTGAAAGGAAAAAAAATCGGAATAAAAAAACTAAAAACTAGAGAAAAAGGTATAGAGCAACGGTTCTCAAATAGCGATCTGCGAGGGGTCCGTAATGATACTTTTGGGGGTCTCGAAGATATATTAAAAATATTCTTAAACTCATGTTTGTTCACATTTTCGACTGTAAAATCTACACTTTGTTTGAAAACTTTTAACAACATATTATAGATTTGGAAATTGCATTCCGTTTACAAAACATTCATTCGAAAGGATGTACACCTTGACCGCTGTGGTTTTTAGAATTGTTTTCTATTTTAAAATAAAAAAAAAATCAAAACATTTTATATTTTAAAAGTTTTAGTGGGTCGCGATTGCATCGTAATGGCAAAAAGGGGTCACTAGCAATATCTTGTGAGAACCTCTGGTTCAAGCTCGCCATATAATACTCTGCACCACAAGCTACCAAAATTCTGGAAGGGGGCAATTATGAACTTATACTTGTATTAAGAGTAAAATATAAAATACTAATGGAGTAATGTTAGATAATACTATGATTCACATATATTTTTGAACGTTTGGGTGATTTCCGAAATTGGGTCTTATATAAGAGCTATGGACAATTATTAACCGATCTTCATAAATTTTGCATTATCATTTATACTTATAAAAGTGTTATTTGTATCAAATATTACGTTGACACTAACATTCGTATGGGATTTTTTCAATGGGACCCCTATAGTCAATTGTGGACCGATCTTCATAAAATTTATTTATTTATTTCAATTCATAGTAATATAAAAAAGCCTTCTTAGGCCAATAAATATATATTATAAAGACTTATTCCTGAATAAAGATATCTTATATATTAAATAAAAACTATAAAAATCAATTCCATTCATATTCATTACACCAATTCAAACGTCTCCCCAGCCAGAATATATAATAATATAACAAAAAAGCATAAAGTTACATAAGTCCCATAAGTAGTATAAATAAGAAAGAAAGTCACAATTGCAAATCATTCAACAAAAAGCTAAAGAGTTGCGAAATATCTCATAAGTTTCAAACGAAATGCATTATTCGATTGAGAAAATAAACGAAGTTCAAGTGGCAAAAAATTCCAACAACGGGCAATTCTTACAATCGCACAAAAACAGAAGCTCTAATTCTTGGAATAATTTGCGGATTTCTAGAAGAATGCGAAAAGGTGAACTCAGATCGAAGCTGTACTGGACACATAGATTTAATAAAAACCTTAACAAAATTAATATGATAATTTTAGTACAAATATTAATATTTGCATAAATATTATTCATTTGAACTGAATTTTATTAAAATATTCCTATTTTTAAAGCGTTTTTGAGAGTTAAAACCCAATTTCGCGTTGACATTTGTGTGGAAGCTAGCTGAAATAAAGTACCAATCAACAGCAATTTCAATAAGCTTCGTCAGCCAGCCAGATGGACAGACGGACATCGTTAAATCGATTCTGAGTCAATTGGTATACTTCAAGGTGGGTGGTGAATAACTATTTCTATGCGTTACAAACATCAGCACAAATGCATAATCAGACCAAACCTATAGTGGTGTAGGGTATATATAGTAAAAATGAATTAAAAACCACCAAAAGGAAAAAAACGCTCAATCGTTAAATTTGGCAGAATGAAAAAAAAAAAATGCTGAAAGGTAAAAAATCGTAAAAAAATAAAAAAAATCCAAAAACAACTAATAAGTATAAATAATAGCATAAAAATTTTCAATAAAACAATAAAATAAATAAATTATGAAAATGAAAAAAGTCGCAAAGATGAAATGTTGATTAAGATAATTAAAAATAAAGCAAAAAAGCGCCAAAATAAATATGTAAATTCGTCCAAAATGAAAAAAGTTTAAATAAAACCGAAAAATATATAAAACGACATAGACAAAGTGTAATAAAACGAAAAAACTTTAAAATAAAAATGCATAAAAATTAGCCAAAAGAAACCCGCCAAAATAGAAACAGAAATTCACTTCTGGTTGCATATTTGCCCGTTTTCGTCCATCGCTCTCTTGAAGCATATTAATTGTGTTTCATCCTATTTACGGGCTCATATTTAATGCCATTCTTCTGGTCTTATCAAATACATCACCTAAACCATTATTCTCGTAAACTTCCACCATATAATTTACAGCGAGTTTTTCCAACCATTAACTGACCAAAATAAAACAATAAATTATATAAAAATCATTTTTTTGTGTTTTTATTATTTTTTTTTATAATAAAAAAAACCCAACTTTTTTAATGAAACATGTTTTTCTAACCAAACTTGTGTCTTCTTCTAGCAGCTCTCCAAACTCTCCGAAAAGCCCGATGAACCCAAAAAGAAAGAAACCTTAGGCGTACCCGTAGGACCACCACCAGATCTTATAGATTTTCCTGATCTCGATACTGATGCTGAAGACGATGAAGTTACACTTAAGAAATATGTACCCAAATCGAAACAAGCAAAAGTAGTGCCCAAACCCAATTCTCTACAACAACGAATGTTGGCCATATCAGGACAAAATATTGATGATTTCATGAAGGAAATGGAAAATGTACACAAAAAGAAAGTGGCAGCTGGTAGATTGGGAGATAATGAAAACAGCAATGAAGATGGTGAAAAGAAAACAAAATCGGATGAAGAGGAAGAAGATAAAACAGATCTATCGGAAAGTTCAGATAATTCAGAAGATGAAGAAGACAGTGATTCTGCTAAAAGAAAAAGAAAAGATTCAACATCGGCGGTACCCTTGCAACCAGCTCCTGTTGCGGCAGCACCTATGCCCATGCCTTTAAATTTACCAGGTATGGCGGGTCAACCTCATATGCATGTTGCAGGGCCACCAGTGCCGCCATTAGGTGGTATAGCACCACCACCTATGATGTTTCGTCCACCTCCACGGCCACCAGGTATGCATGCGTTTGGCATACGTATGCCTCCTGGACCACCGCCGGGTCCTAGGCCAGGTATGCCACGCATGGGTATACGTATACCAGGACCACCGCCTGGCATGCCACCACGCATGGCTCATCACAAAAATCAACAGTTACAGAATAAAGATAGTAAAGGTGTAACCACTATTACAGCCAAACCACAAATAAGGTAGATTTTTTTTGAAGAAATTAAACATGATCTCAATAGTTTGCTAAAAATTCGTTTTGTTTATCTTAAATTTTCAGAAATCTAAGCGCCGATGTTACACGCTTTGTACCCTCCACTCTAAGAGTTAAACGTGATGATGCCCGTAAACCTAATCGTACAAAGCCATATGCCCAAGAAACTCCAACACATACGACTAAAGAATCAAATAATGCCGCCTCGAAAGACGATGCATACACACAATTCATGAATGAAATGCAAGGCTTATTGTAAATTAAACTAAAATAGAATTAACTAAAATAGAATTTTTAAACAAATAAAACACCAGGATTTAAAATATTAAAAATAAATCAAATTTTAATTAATCAAATTAATCATTATCACAAACATTTTACTTAAAACTAAATTATAACTAAATACAACATTTATATTTCATCACTTATATAATTTGGATCAATATCTTTAACGCCCAATTTTTCCAGTTTCCTGATTTTGTGCATTTTAGTATGTAAACGTTTCTTAAACAACATTTGCTGGTTAATATTCATCACTTCTTCGACATCATATTGACTAATATTGCGTATGGTATTGGAGATCAAATTGTCGGTGAGATAAATTTTCACTTTCGATAATTTCATAAAGTGAGTATCACGTTTTCTCAACTCCTCCTTGTACATAAAAATCGTATAAGGTAGAGAATAATATGAAGATGAAGGACTAGAGCTACGTTCACGTTTAAGACTTTTTGTAGGAATCAAAGACATTTTAAAAATATTTGGCACAATTGATGTTTATCGCTTAAAAACAAAGTTACTAATGATACCGTTGTACTCTAAGATTTGTTATTTATACTGGTAGCACACGCGTACATTTTGGAATACGTAAGTACTTTTAATCCAGGTAATTTCCCTTTGAACTAATAAACTTTATAATTTCTTTGAATTTTTACCTTTTGCAACATTTTTAAACAGAAGTTTTGCAACCAACAACCATGTAATTACTTGACCTAAGTCTTCAATTCACTGATCTCTTTTTACCAGGTCATAATTTTTATTTTTTTTTACTTAGAAATTAGTTGTAACTTTTTTTACTCTACGAGTGAGGGATTAAAATAATAATTTGCTTGATTTTTACCTAATTTAAGCGAGAATTGCAATAAACTAAAATATTTAATGCCTTTAATCTTAATCCTTTTTGTATTCTGTAATAATTTTAAAAATATTTATGACCAATCCCACACAACACACGCTTAAGAGTTTTACTTTTAAGAAGATCATAAAAATGGTTTAAGAAAAACTAACTTTATTACTAAGTTTACTTAGGTTTTTAGTTTATGAATAAAATTTTTATGTTTATTAAATAATTCTAAGAAAATGCCTTTAAAATAGATTTTAGTTTTTTTAGTTTTTAGCAAAAGTTTGAAGTTCGAAAATTATATTTTCAAGGACAATTTTTTGTTGTTTAAAAAAGTAAAATTTCCAGCTGACTCAATATTAACTTAGATAATTAAAGTAACCTCGATATTTTGGAAACTAATCTAAGAAAATAATAAAATAAAAAATTAAAAGAAAAATTCAAATAAAATTCCTGTTGAAAATAAAGAAGATTTTTTGTAAGAAGAATTATATTATTTTCTATAACTCATTTACTCATTTTTTAATACAAATATAAAAAAAATCCTATAAAAATTCTAAAGGGCTGTTATTTTAAAAACTACTTATATTTTTCATAAAAAAATCTAAATTTTCCATAAACAATTTAGGTCGCACATATCATGGGATATAATAACTTTTTTGCTTAAATTAAGTTATTTTTAAATAATTCATATTTTTCATCAAGAACTGGAATGTCCTCAATATCATAGAAATTAAGAACTTTTTAAAAAAAAACTTTTAGCATCAAAAAGAGTTCATATATTATAGATTTTAAAAATGTGNNAGGAAATATTTGCAGCAATTAAATATTATAATTCTGCAAATCATTGTCGTGAATAAGAAATGTGTGACTTTTATATATTCTGTCTGCTTGTAAAATGCAAAAACAATACAATAATTTTTAAAACAATCGATAAAAATAATGACTATAACTAAGTAAGTACAATAAGCACGAATGTATCGAATACGTAAAGTTTAAGTAAAAACAATTACTAACACGTTTTTTTCTACTAAGAAGGTGTCTTTTATATGAGTTGAACCAAAGTAAAGGGTGAGTATAAAGGAATATAAAACCAGAAAAAAAGATATAGTCGTTCAAGTCTAATTATATGATATCCTACATCATTGAGCATGAAAATTCGGAAATACTAAACTGTAACCAAATGTAGACTAACACATTTACCAAATGTAAAAAATGTACAAATATAAAATGAGTTGATGCTGACGTCTATATCAGGGGTTCTCTCTCACAAGATCTTCCTTCGCGACCCCCTTTTAACATTGCAATGGAATCAAGACCCACTGCAACTTTAAAAATTATGTGAAAGTTGTGTAAAGATAAAATAATTAAAAAATAATATTAAAATTTATTAGATTATTTTTGTTCCAAAAGATCTTTAACTTAAGAGCGTATTTCGGATAAAACATATCTAATATAATACTCTGCGCCCCGAGCCAATGAACTTCTCTATATTTCAATTGAAATACTTTTAAATATTTGGATTTAGAATTAAATTGGACAAATGGTTTATATTTTCCTTTTATAGCCCACAAAATTCGTTGGAAATAAAAGTAATCGGAAATTGGAAGTCGCACTCTTCCGGCAAATGTTAACAATTTTATTTCATTTCAAAAATTATGATTTTGTAATTTTATGACCGAAAAAATGTCTGCACTATTTTTTCTCTAAATTAAATTTTTCTTTAAAAAAATATATAAAAAATTTTCTTTTACCTTTCTGAAAGGGAATCTTCACAGAGATGAATTTAAAATAGAACACAATTCTAAAAACCCAAGCGGTCAAGGTGTACTCCTCTGGCATAAAAGTTTTGATTTTAGTCTATACCACGAATCTGCAAACGGAATGCAGTTTAGAAGTCTATAAAATCTTGTTAAAAGTTTTTAAACAAAATGTAGATTTAATAGTTGAAAACGTGAACAAATATATTACTTTATGAAAGCCTGCTTCATAAAGATCACAATGATGTATTTGGATCAAAATAACAGATACTTTCCTTCTTTGGTATAAATGTGTCTTTCCGTTTTTTAAATAGATTCAGACTTAAATAAGATTTTTTTAACTTTCTACATAATATTTTTATTAAAAAATTGTGTGTTTAAAATTATTTTTCAATATATCTTCGCGACCCCCCAGAAATGTCCTTACGGACCCCTTGTGGGTCGCGGACCCCCATTTGAGAACCGTTGCTTTAGAGAAACAAATCACCTTACATTTTATCAAATAGCGAAAACGAATAAAATGTACAGAAATTTCTAATTTTAAAATATAACTTTTAGGACAAATGTTACAAAAATAAGTTGGCAACTTTATGTCAGCACACACTGACTTGGCCAAGCGATGGCAACAACTTCAAGGGAAAACAAGAGTCAACCTACTGCGGCCCGGTTCACCTCTAAAAGATGAGAAAATGTGGCGTAAGGTAAATAAAATGAAAACTTTTTTATAATTAAAAATAATAATATTTTGCTCAGGTATTCGCAGACCAAAAACAAAACGTAAAAAGAAAAATTTCTTTTAATAAATCATCGTTGAAAAACCAGTGGTAGACCCTATGAAGAAAAAGTAGAAGAACAAATTTTGGCAAATCTGAAATTTTTATTTTAAATTCAATTGAGAGAACTAGGATTTCGCATTTGTGTTGAAAATTCTTATTTTTGTTGAAACTTTCACTTATTGGAGATTTTTTTGGTGAGTTTTTGAAAAATTTGATTTTTTTCATTTTGGATTTTTGGTAAAATTTTAGATTTTTGGTGAATATTTGATTTTTGGTGAAATTTTAGATTTTTTATAAAATTTTTCATTTTTTTGGCGAATACTAGGAATTTTTGTGAAATAATTTAGTTAAACGTAAAATTCTTCTCACTAAATATTTCAGTGTCCTGTTAATATAGTGCATCACATTCAACTTCAAAGTATTATATTTTTTCAGAATAGAACACTAAACGGTCATAGGACAGAATAAAGGTAACTTTTTAGACAGAAAATAAAATGCTATAAAACTACTAAATAATGAAAACTATAAGAAAAATAGCTTCCGTTTTTGGTCTTATAACTAATAAGAAAAACATTGGGCATTGTTGCCATATTAGTCACTTACATTTTTATGGGCTAAAAATCCTATATTGAGACCAATAAACAAATTCCTTTCATATTAACTTGTAGTTATTGAAGTACTACTCCGTAATGCTGAGAGTGGCAAATAAAGCTACAATGTAATGCGTAAAGGGGACACGAGTTTTTAAATTTAGAGGCAACATTTTTTCTGCTCTAGAACTTTCAGAACTCATGTCTAAAAGCATTAGGGAACTGTGTTTTTTTTTCTTAAATTTTTTAAACAGTGCAAAGATATTATTTGGGAACTAGAAATAAAGTTGAAGTCATACTTATTGTATGACACTGAAACTTCTCTTGACCATGACCAGAGGAACTTAAAATTATAATTTTAAGAACATTTTTGAGAATTAGTTTTAAAGTCCGAAGCAGATAAAATTTAAACAAGTAAAGGAATTTTAATGAAATTTCGGCACAATATAGACAGATTTGTTCTAAAATCAGGGAATTAAAAAAGACTCCCACATTTTCGTACAAAATATTCGAAATTTTAGTTTGAGGAAAACTTGTTTCAATAATTGACACTTTCTTATTAAAATAGTAACCTTGTTGTTATAAAATTCGGGACTCATTAGACATTTTTCGTGTGTTTCACCATTATATGGGTTTATATTGTTAATATATATTTTTTTCTTGATTTCCCCAGAGAGCCTCCGATTTTCCATTAAGATTTCTTTTGAAAACATTAAAAAATTTTGAAGTCTGTACAAAAAAATATTTTGGAAGTAAAAGAACATCAAAAATGCTAAGTTTTTTTAAAGTTTCAATTTCAGATTAATATAACTTTTTATTAAGTAGATATATTGATATGATTCTTGCTGTAATATTACTTAGAATTTTTTTTAATATATCTGGTGATTCCCAGCAAAAACTTCCACTGCAACTTATCACATTATTTTAACACATTGATATTAGAGGCAACTAGTATAATATACTTCCAAACTAAACTATAATGTGCTCCAAACTAGTGACTATAATGTGCTTCAAAAACTAAATAATTATTTACTCTAATATAAATTCATGTTAATCTGCTGAATAATTACACAACTACCCAGGCAGAAAAATACAAACGGGCCAACGTTGGCAAACGATTATTCAAGGTGGTTCAAGCGTTCTTCTATGAAAACGTTATGCCAACAATCAAATGATAACATCATTCTACGATTGGCCAATTGTTTTTTTCGTCGTTATCATAAACTTCTAAGAACTAACAGTCATATTTAAAATTAAAAAGTCTATGCTTGCTAACGAGTGTCTAAGTTTTTTGTTTGCAAATTTCCATAAGAAAAAGTTAGCCACACGTTAGCAAGCATAGACTTTTTCATTTTGAATATGACTGTTAGTTCTTAGTACTTTCAATATAAATAAGAAATTAAAAAAAAAATAATAAAAAATGTTGCAAAAAAAAACTATTGGCAAATTATTTTATTAATTGTAAATCCTAACGTTGGCAAACCGCTTTGTTTTATTCCTAAAAAACATTATGCCAGCGCTTGATGTTTCGTACGGTTGGCAGTTTCTGTCTGGGGAGTTACATGTAATACAGAGAAAAATAACAACTTCTATATAATGCAGACGTGTTGTTCGGTATCTATATGTTTTTGCTGTGTTAAGACCCCAAGTTTAAAATACTTAAAGAAAAACGAAGCCAAAAATGGGGGTAAAACTGCATCGACTCAAATATCTATTAAACCTACACATACAGAGATTTACCTTCCCACAAGGACTACCCATAATAATTATTTTCATTTCAGTCATAAATGAATCTTTGGCGAATTAAAAAAATACATACCCAAAGTAGCCAACTTTCGAGTTCTACCTTTTACCCCCGTACTCTTCCCAATACAAACTCGAAAACATCACAGCTTTTACCACAGCCAATTTTATATAGATATCCCTAACGATTGCTGTGTGTGAACCCCGACTAAAACACTTTTAAGGAAAAATTATATAAATCCTCTTCCATATTTTCTTTATATTTTCTATCAAAAATCTACATATGAAGAACTTTGCCGAAGAAGGAAAATAAACTTATTGTAGAATCTATCCTATTTCTATAATTTTTCCATGAAAAAATTATATCACTGATATCTTGGAAACTAAGTGGCGTTTTATGAGATATAATATCGTATTATGGTCTCTACCTTACAAGTGTTTCTTATACCTTGTATCCGATTACCACTTTATTTTTTATTACTCATTTTTGCACAACATATGTAAAAGGCCCAAATACTATTAGATTTCTAATTAAACTACAACAGGTACAATTTTACCTAGAAAACGCCAAGCCAATTATGAATTCAACTACCTGTCATCAAGCAAAAATTCCAGTATAAATAGTGGAAACTTTACAAAGTTATTATCAGTTAACCATCATAATCCTTGCAGTCATTACTTCACTAACTCTAAGTATTAAACAACTAAGTATTTGTTATTGAAAATATGGCAACAGTACAAGAATTTTTACAAAATTCTTTCAACAATCAATCGAATTTACAACAAAATAATTCAACGACCAATATCCCTTATATGCTTTTTGTTTACCGTGAACAGCTAAGACGTCTAAACAAAAGTGCTTTTAAACTTTCCAAAAGTAAATTACATTTAACACAGGAATTAGTCTCTTATTCGGTAGATCGTATAACGGAATATGATATGGAAGAATTGATGAATATAAATCGTGAAATTTCATTTACACGTAAATTGAAAAGTCGCATGGATCATATGAAACAAATGCAAAAATTTCGCACAATGCAGGCTCAACTGGTGGTGACCAAATAAAATAGTGAACGGATGAAATGGATTCGCATGATCGATGAATATTTAAAGAATATGGAATAATTTAAATTTAGATTGATGTTTAACATCATTAATTAGTATTTTTTAGTGTTTGTTAATTAGTTTGTTAAGGTAAAATTATAGGAGTTTATAAATAAATAAAGAAAATTACTTAATTTATTTTACAATGTTTTCCTTAAAAGCCTTTGGTATCCAAGTTTAACTTGTTATTTAATTTTAACCTTTGAACTTTTGAATTAAATCAACATACTACATATAAATCAACATACTACATCATTATCCTTAAAATGATATTAAAACTAAATTTTTTGTGTATAGTTCAGATCCATAATTTCTGAAATAAGTGAGTACAGCAACTTGAACTTTTACTTAGGAAATAGGTTACGTCTGTAATATACATATATTTTTCAGAATTTTAAAACTAAATTTTTTTATACAAAATAATTTGATTTGTATTTAATTTTTAAAAACACTTCTAATTGCAAATATCTCTAGTGAAATCCATAGTTATCGGAGATATCAACTCCGATATATGCTGACTATTTTGACATATCACTTTTAGAAAGGTTTCACTTAATCTTCATTAGAGTATTGAATAATTTTTTTTAATTTAAAATAATAATAATAAGAACTAAAATCTTATTCATATCTAAATCCGTAAATAAGTTTTTAACACATTTTGTTAAAAAGAACCACTTGAGAATGCAACTAAGCAACTAGGCGCTGGGGCATAATCGATAGTTCATTCGTTTTTCGTTCTCTAGAGTGAAAGAGGAAACGGTTAAAACTATCCGTGGACAGGTTTCCAGGCTATGACAGGTTCAGTTCCGGAATTTATATGAGAGGCACGTAACTTTCTACATGGGTGGTTGTCATTAAGTTGCTACAGTCCCAAACATATAATAAATTTTAATTAAAAAAAATTCTCCAATTCTTTATATTTTTAGTATGAGCGAGTTACAAAAGCATTAATTACTCTCAACATTAAATAGTGAAGTGCAGCTGGCGTGTGTGTTTCACTGGTTATACTTGGAACTTTGAACTGATAACAGTTACCAGACAGAGAATTAGGTGTCAATTGAACCAAACCTGGTTTAAGGATTCAGTTTGATTATGCAGCAATTTGCACAGTTTGTGCTTCTGTAGGGTCAATTATAGCATTGAATCAGACAACTCTGACAACTATGAGTTTTTCTTACTGGATGTTGTGGTTACACCCCTTTACTCCTTAATTAACCCCATACGCTTTTTGTTAAAATTTTTTATATGAAAATGTAAAAAACTCTTCCATACGGGGAATCGAACCGGGCCTTCTGGGTGAAAGCAGATATCCTAGCCACTAACACCATATGGGATGTATTTTATCTTTATAAAAAATAAGTAAATAAGTACGTCATAGTCTTTTTTTATAAATATGAGTATCCTAAAAATGCGATCTGCAACTTAACTTAAAAACAAAAATTGTTCGATGTTATGGTCGTGCTAAACATAAAATTTTCGTGTTAGTTTTTTTTACCAACTAAAACATATGTTTAACCATACAAAAAATTAGTATATATGTATTGCAAGTTTACAAATAATTCTCACATTCTTTTTTTAGACTCAATTTTTCAATTTAAAAAAATCTTCCCATACCGGAATCGAAACCGGGCCTCTGGGTGAAAGCAGAATCCTAGACTAGACATATGGGCATATGGTGTAATTCTCCACAGATCAATTATGACTATAATTTATGAAATCAATTATATAATAAAGAACAGTTTCAACATTAATATAAAACTTACTTCTGCATCATTAAACTCCAAAAAATAGTTTTTGACATTCTTGAAGTAATTGACGATATTATACAAATTAGCTTTTTTAACTGATCTTAGTGAATACTCCCCCTTAATAAATCCATTAAGCAAGACTAGACGTTTTTTAATATTATATTTTTATCAAAAGAATTCTTCCCATACCGGGAATCGAACCCGGGCCTTCTGGGTGAAAGCCAGATATCCTAGCCACTAGACCATATGGGATATAGTGTAATTCTCCACAGATCAATTATGTGTATAAGCTATGAAATCACTTATATAAAAAACAACAGTTCAACATTGTTCTCGTTTTTTTGGAGTTATGACATCCATGAAGTGATTTGAGATATATATAACAACTTTTTTTAATTAATATTAGTGAATACCCTAAATATTTCATTAATCATACTAGACAGTAGTTTAATATTTTTTTCATCAAAATATTTCTTCCCATACCGGGAATCGAACCCGGGCCTTCTGGGTGAAAGCCAGATATCCTAGCCACTAGACCATATGGGATATATAAATTTTAAATTCTTTAGAGATCATTTAACATTATAAGATATAACAACATTCGTTATATAATGAGCAAGTCATGTAAGAATAAAATTCTAAAATGATTCATCGTTCATTAATTATCAACGATGAGTGTGTGAGTGTATAGACAACATAAGAAACAGAGTCTGAACGATTAATGCTTGAATAAAGAGACAACAGCTGAAACTGAATAATTTATTAGTAAGAATTAATGAATAAGAACAAATTTAAATTGTTTTAAATAATTATGAAAATATAAGAGAGGATTCAACTTGGATTTTAAAATATAGTTTTTTTTTTTTTGAGATATTAAGCTTTAATATTATCGGTTTTTACCTTTGAACTTTTAAAGTTTATAAATGTTTTAGTTGTATTTTGAAAGTCAATATTAAATGAATCAAATGATTTGTCATTTATGAAACATCATATTTTTGGATCTGGAAGAGCCATTACTTGGAAAGTTTGTTATTTGAGAAACCTTTGTTACCCATAATATCTATAGAGAATTTCATTGAAATCGGAGATATTAAACCCAAAAATGTCACTTTTTTCATACGTATTTATATGACGATCACTCAAAAATAGAGTAGGCAACGATAATGACACCCCATTACCAAGAAACTTCTTAAATAAGTAGTTACCATTACTGAAAAATTAAAGAAAAAATGAAAACATAATTTGTTTTGGAATATTTCAAAATAAATGGTGTATTTTGAAATTTATTATGTAATGTCTGGTAGAAAATCTGCAGCCCACATAAGGTCATTTTGCTAGGTATAATAAAAAAGTGTAATATTGTGGCGGAGTTATATTTTAATTTTAAAATAATTAATTTCAAAATAATAAATTTTAATAAAAAAAAACTTTCTTGTCAGGTGTGGGGTTCGAACCCACGCTCCCTCTCGGGAACCAGAGCTTAAATCTGGCGCCTTAGACCGCTCGGCCAACCTGACTTGTTGATGTTCTATTATTACAACTTGTAATACATTCAGGTATGTATAATTATTATTATCATTATTACTGTTATTATTTTAATTATTATTGTAATTATTATTATTATTTATATTATCTGTCTATATATTTATATATATAAAAGACTTACGTCACAAAGTGATTGAATGACTGGCCTATTTGGTAATTTATCATCGCACATCCCAAAAGGTTAGATGAATTATGGGCTGTGAATTGGTTTACCACCGAATAAGGTGGGATTTTTGGAAATTCGAATGTTTAGGGAGTTAAAATGGGTAAACTTGATAACCTTATATCTCCTAAACTTATAGAGCTGCGAAAAAGGTTGAATATTTATATTTAATAATATTTAGTTTTGCGATTTTTTTACATGAAAATTTAGATTTTCATTAAAAATATCTCAAAATAAAGTTTTTTCTCCTCTAAAGAAAAATCAAACGTAAAAAAAAGTATACACTTTTAGATCAATCAATTCAGTTTCCAAAATATCAGTGACTTAATTTTCTGTGTAATATTTAAATTTTTTTATGAAAAATATTTTCTTTAAAAAATCAACTATTAAATTTTTATCAAGGTTGGAAACCGAAACGGTATTCGATTTATTTTTATTTATATCGGTAACAGTATATCGGTGCCGAAATTACAATACCGGTAAATACCGTTATTATTAAAAAATGGAAAAAAACCTTAAAAACGATTAATTTTTTTATGTAATTTTTACTTGAATTTCGCAAAAACTTATTAAATTATTTGAAATATTTGAATATCAAACTTAATAAATATATACTTTTTAGGAATTTTTAGAAAGGATATTTTATGTTAGAGAACCTCATACGATTTTTACAAATTCTTTTTTATAGCAATCTAGAATTTTGGAATATAAAAGCTGACTTTTTAAAGAAAAAAGTTTTCTATTAATGTTGCTACAGCAAGAAAGTAGGGCCTTAGCTCCTCATTATCAAAATGACGTGCCATAATAAAAGACGATTAAAGTATGAAATTCTAATGTAATTCAAACTTTAAAGTCGCTCAGGAGAATATTTTTACAGACTTTTCGATTTTGCAGGATAGCGGGAACAAATGGTAAAAAACTTTAGCTATTATTTCCAATAAAAATCATGTTAATTTGTCCTTATTTCCTTCAAAATAAGTGACGTAAAAGATTTACGTTATACAAGTTATTAAAAAATTTCAAAAAATCCAAATAGGTCTTACAAATAATTGGCCAAAGAATTAAATGTCGTCCGAAAAACCTAGAATTTGACCGTTGATGCCAAACCTAGTTCGGTAAGAAAAAAATACCACATGATATTGGGAAGGCCAGAAAAATGAAGGCATATTAAAAGGAACTCCAAACACATCTGCTCAGTTTTCTCCGTGCTTTGACTAAAAAGCTATGGTAATTGGCAAATTTGACAAGATCGTTTCAATGGGTTTAAGTTTTTATTTGCTGCTTCTTTATGCTGATATATATTATTTATTTTCATCCTATAATATTTTTATATTCATCCTATAATAGCAGTTCAAATAATAATAAATTATATAAATAGTTCCCAAAATATATTCTTAATATTGAAAATAATCTTTCTTATTATTCTTACAATATCACATTATATCGAAAAAACAGTAGTTTTAAAATACCGAAACTAAAATACCGGTATATACCGGTGCCGAAGGAAACGGTATTTGAATACCGGTGTTTTTAATAATATGATAATTTCGGTATCGGTACTAATCGGTATCGGTATTTAAAACGATATCGGTTTCCAACCTTGATTTTTATGAGTTTGTGCTATTGTTTGTAAAGCACAGAAAAAAAAATGATGGGACCCCACCTTAAGGTATACCGTTTGACACAAAAATCGTTTTCTGAGTCCATTTAATGAAGTCCTTCCGTCTGACTGGCTATTCTTGTAAATCTTGTGAACAAAGTACACGTCGAAATTTTAAAGTTATGTAGATGAAATTTGGCAAAAATAATTATTTTGATACAAGGACAAAGATAGACAAAAATAGAAAATGGTTATGATTGGTCAACTATTTTATCTAGTCCCCGTGCAAATGATATCCCGAATAGAGACTTAACCATCATAAATGTCTTAAACACATAATCGGTACAAATAATTTCTTTAAAAGTATCAAGTATCTTATGCCAATTTTCATCAAGATTGGTTCATAATCAAGCACGGACCCAGCTAAAGCTTCTGGATGAAGAAAATAGTATGATTTTCATGACTATTTACTTAAATTTTATGATTAATTACAAATTTTTCATTAAGAGTGAGTGATTCCATATCTAAAAGGACAAAAAACAGACAGTTTAGGATATGATATCTTCGATTTCAATGAAATTTGTTACAGATATTAAGTATTACAAATCTTATTCACAATCACAATTTTTCCGGTTAAAAAATATGACGTTTCAAAAATCAAACGGCAATTGAATTTTTTCCAAAAGTAATCATACCTTATTGCTCATAACTTCTAAAATATCCATTGTACAATTCTTATTTTTATTTTATTTAATAAGAAAACATATTGACTCTAAAAGGACAAACAAAACATTTATATACCTCGAAAGTTCAAAGGACAAAATTGACAATATAAATATTAAGCTTAATTACTCAAAAAAACGTTATTTTAAAATTCTTAAAAAATACCTATAATGATAATGAAACCCTTCCCTATATGGAGCCTTTATTGGTTTAGGAGTTATGAAGCAAAATACAGAAAAAATCTATTTTTTAGTAAAATTTAAAATATTTACAAAAATTATTTTGAAATTATTTTTTTTATGAGCACGTATTTCAGTTTATATTTTGTCACACAACTTCTAATTATTAAAATCATCGTTCTAAATATGGTTATGGAGATAACCACTATTTCTTGTAAGTCTTATTTTGACCTATGAACTTTTGATGTAAAGTAACTTACTTTTAAGATAATGTCCTTGTTTTAAAAACTAAATTTGTTTTAAAAACTATAAGTTATGAATTATTAATAATTGTATTTTCGTCCATAACTCCTAAGTTAAATAAGGCTCCAATTTTATATCCCTATAGAGAAAAGTTATGTCAAAAAAATATATAATTTTTTTAAGAATTTTAAAAATATCGGTTTTTGAGATATAGTAGTTTTAATTATTTTATCACCAACTTTGACCTATGAACTTTTGATTTAGAAATCTGTGTATATATCGTTATAAAAGTAATATGTGTTGGTATTTAATATGCAGCAACAACTAAAGACCTACCATGTTTATTTAAGAAGTTATTAGAAGTCAAATAGTTATTAATTTGTAAAGTTTTTAAAAAAGTTCGTTTTTTAAACCGTCATATTTCTGGACCGAAAAAAACATGGGTCTGAAAATTCATGCTTTTGGAAACACTTGCAGAGGTCAATGCTTGCAATGAATTTCATTGTAATCGGAGATGTCAAATCCGTTTGCTGTGTGTTTTGACATGGAATCACTCAAGTGGATAGAACATTGTCAAATTTTATGTGATTAGGTCCATATATACCCACTTTCGGCCATCACTTAAAGAGCCCAAATTCATATAAATATTAGTTTTAACATTATATTCTGTTTTTGTATATTTTTTATACACTTGAATCGAATCACATTTGGCCACTGGTCTAATATAAGAACATTTCTTATATTTTGAAGTACATGGTGTAGGGTCGGATTTGATCAACTATATCATTCTATCTCATTTCATATGAAAACGAAATAACAATATTTTCTTCTTACAAAATTTTTGTATTACACATTTAAAATAAAAAGTTTTTTATATATTTATTTAATTTAAATTTTCAATTTATTTACTTATATCTAATTTCAGCTTATTAAACTAATTAACAACATTAAAATTAATTATTAATGATGTTAAACATCAATCTAAATTAAACATATTTTCTATTCCTAAAGTTTTTTTCTTCTTCCTTTTTTTTCAATATCACATCGATCGTGCTTTGTTTTAATTCGATTTCACAAGTTGAGCCTGCATTTTGCGAAATTTTTCCATTTGTTTCATATGTTCCATGTGACTTTTCAATTTGCGAGAGAAACAAATTTCACGATTAATATTCATTAATTCTTCCATATCATATTCCGTTATACGATCCACCGAATAAGAGACTAATTCCTGTGTTAAATGTAATTTACTTTTAGAAAGTTTAAATGCTCGTTTATTTAGACGTCTTAGCTCTTCACGGTAGACAAAAAGCATATAAGGAATATTAGAGGATGAATTTCCTTCATTCAAATGTGTTTTAGAATGATTGTTGAAAGAATTTTCTAGATATTGTTGTACTTTAGCCATGATCGTTGAGAAAAATATTAAAACCAAAATTGAAAAATGATTTTTTGATTTTTCGTAACTTTTTAAGTACGAGGTGTTTGTCAAGAAGATTAGCCAAGTAAACTGATGATGATTTTGAAAATTTCCCAATTTATATACGGAAATTTGTGTGGCTCTATATTGGGAAAAGCAGGTAGATAGATTTATATTTGAGATGGTTTTTTCTAGGTACTTATGCGTAATGTTGTTTGGATTATACCTGTTGTTTTGTATTTTGTAGGGTCTCGTGTAGATTGTGCAAATTTTAGTTTCGCTATAAATAATAAATTAATTAAAATACTTTTTTATTTAGGTATAATATTTTTAAAGTGGATTTTTTTGTGGGCATATGGCGAATATGAGTTTTTATAGGCGTGTTTCTTAAAAATACTTTATACTCTCTAATTATTTTTATATTGGTTATTCAGTATTTATATGAAAAGAAAGATATTTAAATTATAAAGTAGACAATCGAAGAACAAGGGTATCCATACCTGTTGACTGATGACCAGTCAATTAGGCGTAATGCTGGATCTACATGGGACAGGCTTCTCCACTAGTGGACATGTACACTTTGATTGCTGCATTCCGAAAATATTCTTTGTTTCTCATTTCTTCAATATTATCCCTGAACCTAACTCTCCGACTGTTATTCATCCATTTTCTGGGCTCTAAGTTTTTATATCGACGGCTCAAAAAAAATCGAAATGATACGGTCGGATGTGGTTTCTATGTCGAGGAATATAATAGAAGTGTCTATTATAAACTTCAAGATACGTGTAGCGAACTCCATAAAAAGAACAGCAAACTGGCTGAAGTATCACAAGGTATTGAGATATATCTCATTAGATCTAAAGCGGGTATTGTCGTATCGATATCTTTGTTAACAACTGAATGCCGAGTATCTCTTAATGAGTATTAAGCTAATTTGGGTTTCTGGATACGGCGATTGTGCTCTGAATATTTTGGCTGATGCTGTAGACAAACAAGGAGTGACTCTCAATGAAGAGGTTATTATTCATCCGATAGGTATTCCCTTAGCGGAAAGCAAGGCGAGATGAATAAATGAACCACATGTCGAATTTCTAGGGTATCTGACCCACTCATAATGGACGGAAGACCAACTTACTTGACTCAATCTCTACAGCGCAAGTGAGACTGTTAGTGTTGGTAATTACTGGAAACTGCATTTTAGGGACTTATGCGCGTAGAATTGGTCTCCTGTAGAAGAAGCAAGGACGAGATGAAGAAAGAACCAGTCTTCCATCTACTATGCGTATGTCCAGCATTATCGGAGATTTTAAGGTCTATACTTGGCTTTCCGACTCTCGACTACGGTGACATGAGCACAAATGATTTTGGTGAAGAAATGTTGTAGTCGGAGTAACTATATGACTGCAAATCTGCATTTGGGTAACATAACGGCATCGAACTTTATCACGTACCCAAGAGAGATGTCTTTCAAGGATACTGCCCGCACAATATAACTCTAACCTACAAAGTATTTTCATAATTGCAGAATAATTTAATACTTTAAGCGTTATTTTTCACTAAAATCCATTTCTTTATTTTTTTTTATATGAAAAACATAGATTTTTTAACGAAAGTCTATGATCACTTTTTTACAAAAAGCCAGTAATCAACACACTTCTTAGTATTAAAAATATTAACGTTTTTCCGCATAACTTTTTTCGGGCACAATATTTAAATTTTTTGATCTAGTTGTCCTTGAAAGATATATCAGTTATTGTTCTTAATATGAGTCAGATCAAAATGTGTGCCAAACAAGAGGTACGTGTTATAATTTATTAAAAACATCAAAATATCGAAATTTATAACACGAAAAAAATTGCCAAAACATTAGATGTCTGCTGCCAAACTCTTTCCAATGTTATTAAATATTATAAGGCAGGCGTGGATCCACGGGGAGGAAAAAAAAGAAATTTCCCTCCCCAAGAAGAAAATGCTAAATGTAAGAATCAGAAAATCATCCCCCAAAGCTTGAATTGGATACGCGCTTGTTATAAGGAGAATTTGACCATTGATAGGAAACCTGGGTAAAAAATGTATGATCACATATTTTTTACTTGCGATCACTTATATTTCTCTCCAAAAAATGTATAGAAAATTCAACATATATTTGTTATAAAGGATATCTGAAATGTTATAGATCAATTTTTGGATCCATATCTAAATCTAAGAAGAAAAAATTTAAGGAAAACAGAGTCACTGTTAGTATAAATAGGCTGTAATCTAAATTCTATAGTTTCTCAAGAAAAATCAAGAAGTTTACAAAATTCCGCATATTCACATTTTAGCACATCAAAAACCCATCTAAACTCTAACACAGCTTTGGGGGAGAATATTTCAAAATAATTTAGTAAAAAAATCTTAGAATTTATTCAATCCCGGTGTCCCGGGATGTTTTAATCCGGAATTTTGATGATGCCATCCAATTTCTGATATAAAAAATGTTTGTCTCCTATTATTTGTTTGTTTACAATATAGAGCGCTTTAAATATTTCAATATAATTTCTAAAATAAAATTTATTAATACAAGTCTAATTATTAAATTGGAATAGTTTGTATTGCGAAAAAAGAGATTACTTAGCGAAGCCGAATTATTTACGAAAATTAGAATTTTACGATTTGAGGACTATTTTTTTATATAATACTTTTTTTTAAAATTTTGTGAAAGCTCTTTTAAATGAAGGCAAAAATATTATTTTAAAATTTTTAATTAAAAGAACCCTTTTACTACTTTTAATAAAAGTCTATAAAAATTTTAAATTAATAAATAATAATTTTAAAAAAGAGACTATTTAATTCTTTTCCTTTAACAAATGAAACAAATCTCCATAGAAAATTCAAATATTTACTAAAAATCTAAATTTTATTCAATCCCGGTATCCGGGATGTTTTAATCCCAGAATTTTGATGAATGCCATCCCAATTTCTGATATAAAAAATGTTGTCTCCTATTTTTTTGTTTACAAAATATAGACCTTTAAATATTCAATATATTTCTATAAATAAATTTATTATTACAAGTCTAATTTAAATTGGAATATTTGTATTCGAAAAAAGATTACTTAGCGAAGCCGATATTTGACAAAATTAGAATTTTACGATTTGAGGACTATTTTTTCAATATAATACTTTTTTTTTTTAAATTTTGTGAAACTATTTTAAATGAAGCAAAAATATTATTTTAAAAAGTTTTTAAAAAAGTCTATAAAAATTTTAATAATAATAACAATTTTAAAAGAGACTTTTAATTCTTTTTCTTAACAAATGAAACAATCTCATAAGAAAATTAAGGTCAGAATATTTTCTTTAATTAATTAAATTTTTTTTTAAATCAAAAAAAACTTTTTTACAAGCGGTAAGGAAAGATTTTGGCCGTCGTTTAAATATCTGCTGTCAAACTGTTTCTAATGTTATTACAATGGGCTCTATAAGTACAATGGGCTCTATAAGTACCGAAAATTTCTACAAAGAATGTTTGCGAAAAAATATTTTCCTTTCATAATGGAGCATAATAAGTCTACATATTTTTGGTCCGTTTCGGCGTCATGCTACTACCTAAGAACGCTCTGAAATGAAGCCAAAATAATAGTATTGTTTTTGTACCAATACTATTATTTTGGTCTGGAGCTAAGACCAGTGAAGAGATATTAGATTTTGTGCAAAGAGAAATGAAAAGGACCAAAACGGTGTCCCATAGTATCGAAAATTTTAAAAGGAAAAAATTTGCCTAAAACAAAAATCAAATCTGGAATGAAGGGGTTACCGGAAAAGATCCGAAATTCGTAAATAGTGGTTAGAAGAATAAAAGTTATATTTATTTATGATCTGTAGTATCTTATTATCTATTAAACAAAAACAATGAACATTCTATGATCAAACGTTTCCAAGTTTTCTAATTATATGTTTGTTAAGATTTTTTCGATCGCACTCCTTATATGAGAAATTAAGTTTATGAAAAAAGGCCCTAAGGCTAAAATACAACTTTTTAATGGGGCTTTTTTCATTCTATTTTTTATTTAGTGTTTTGAGACCATATTTCCTAGGAAAAAAAATCGATTCAAAACCCATGACTGTTGTTGGGAAATTGACAATTGTGGCATCGAATTTTTGATGACGTGCGTTTACAAATTGTTTATATTAGAAAATAATAAACATATAATTCGATACCCAAACGGTGATAACTTGAAGTCAATTAGTATTAATTTTTGTTAATGATTTAAATACGCAGTATTTAATTCGAACACACACGGGCCAGATTCACTATTGATACTGTTTTCATCACAAACTCAAAGGTTTGATATTAATATTTTATTAATTATTTTAGTGAATGAAATTCCTAAAAATGCTTTATTAATAAAAAATTAAAATTTTAATAAAACTTTTTTTAAAATTTAACAGTTTTATTTACATAATATAAATCCCTTAACACTTGCACTTTTAACCAAACACACATGCACTTGTTTACTTTTAACACATACACACACGGACTTCTAAAACATTTCAAGTCATTGACATTTTCTCTTCTAAAACAAAAACACTCAAAATGCAATGAGTAAATTCTGTTACTGAAAAA
>MINK01187668.1:0-12454 GCA_001735545.1 Phormia regina
TGAATCACATACAAGGTAGAACTGTGATTTTAAATTGGAATATTATCTCAAGAATTAATGTTGTATTAATTCGTAATCAATTTTCGTATCAAATTATTAATTCCCAAATTGCAGTTTAAAATAATTTATGTTAAAAAGTGATGTTTAGGGAAAATATAAAAATTTATTTATTTTAATAACTTCTTATTCAATTATATCCTAACCCTTCTACACTTGACAATTTCAAATTAAATTTATAAAAATATATATTTTTGTAATAAATTTACTATTTGGAAGTGAACTTTAGAAGATTTAAATCTATAACATAGAATTCGGAAGAATTTTTTATCTAGAAATTTTTTGTTAAATAGAGTAATATTTCATTTGAATTTAAATATTAAATGTTAAACATTGAATTATTTTCTATTCACAGAAAATTTTAATAAATTGTCTTTTTATAAAAAATTTATGATACATTAACTTAAAAAACAAAAAAAATTAATAAAGTTTTTTTTATATAAGAAATGGAAAATTATTTTAAAAATAATATGCAATGAATTTCAAGTTCTATTAAAAAAGTAAAATATAATAAAATACTTTTAGAAACATAACTGTGGATTTATATAGATAAATAGTGAGTTTTGGGACCATGTAAAGCAGTTTAAACCGTTTACTAATTAAAACGGTTCAATAATGAAATAATAAAAAAATCTGGGCTCACATCTAAAAATGTTCAATTTGAAATATAATTTCAATAATATTATTATGTTTAAAGCTATTACATATTCATAAAAGAATCTTAAATATATTAATATTTTTTTAATCAAAACATTTTTTTATGTTTTTCTCTACTACACAATCAGTGTTTTCAGAAGTTGGGAAAAATCTCTACATGTAGGTATTATTGTACATTTTCTGTAAGTTTAATTTTCTGAAATAAACTCCTATATTAAATACAATAAAGTAAAAAAGGAAAAAATTTATTTCAAAATCATTATTATATTCATATAAATTGTAAGTATTTGATTTGGTTGTCAAATATTTCATTTATCAATGAACCGGCATGAACGCGACGAGTTAAAAAATAAAAACCAGATGAGATGGGAATCACATATCGCATAAAATTGGCTATTTTACAATCACAAGAAATTAGACAAACTAGGGATTTCAAAAATGCACTTAAGGAAAATATGGATTTAATAAATAAAATAAGTCCGTTATGCATGATTTTTCATTCTTTAATAAAACTTTTTTTATACACTTTCGCTTTCCGTACACTTAAATTTATTAAAATTGTAGTAAAAAAATATAATTATCATTCTCCCCACTTTATCTGAAAACATTAATATTGAAGAAATTGATNNCTACACAATCAGTGTTTTCAGAAGTTGGGAAAAATCTCTACATGTAGGTATTATTGTCGCAAAATTAACGGACAGAATTTTAGTTTTCATTAAAATGTAGGTACATTTTCTGTAAGTTTAATTTTCTGAAATAAACTCCTATATTAAATACAATAAAGTAAAAAAGGAAAAAAAATTATTTCAAAATCATTATTATATTCATATAAATCGTAAGTATTTGATTTGGTTGTCAAATATTATATTTATCAATGAACCGGCATGAACACGACGAGTTAAAAAATAAAAACCAGATGAGATGGGAATCGCATATCGCATAAAATTGGCTATTTTACAATCACAAGAAATTAGGCAAACTAGGGATGTCAAAAAATGCACTTAAGGAAAAGATGGATTTAATAAATAAAATACGTCCGTTATACATGATTTTTCATTCTTTAATAAAACTTATTTTTTTATACACTTTCGCTTTCCTTACACTTAAATTTATAAAAATTGTAGTAAGAAAATATAATTATCATTCTCCCCACTTTATCTGAAAACATTAATATTAAAGAAATTGATTACC
Organism: Phormia regina; assembly: GCA_001735545.1. NCBI lineage: Eukaryota > Metazoa > Arthropoda > Insecta > Diptera > Calliphoridae > Phormia > Phormia regina. Next base: position 1,909 of record MINK01187668.1, read on the forward strand.
AAACAATTAATTTCTATAATTGTTTACAGTGCATTTTGTTCTCTTTGCACTCTCAGCCAACAATTGTTCTATGAAATTGACATCCCTAAGACAATGACAAGAAATTAGGCGATTTCACGACAATAAATATGGCGAACAAATAAAATTTAATATGTTTTCTTTTCATTTAGGTAAAAACCAATAATATTTTCTACTTATTTTAAGTAAAAATTTGAAATTTAAAATTTAATCCATTATTCTCTTTTTTATTTGTTTTATCATACATAAGCGATTTAATAGAAAAAGCTGATCAAATTGAAAGAAATCAAACAAGAAACACGCGTGAACTGCAGCACATGCTGAAATAATTTTAACGATTTTCAAAACGCATCGTGTCATTATGATTAGTAGAAAATAAACATTATCGCGATTATGTTCTTTGGCGAAATTTTCAGACCTCCATAATTAGTACTTTTATAAAGAGATATGCTTCCATTACAAAATTTCAGCAGTTTAAAATAATTTAGCTTAAATATAGTTTTTCTAAGAGTATGGAAAAATCGATTTTAAAAAATATTCAATAGCATCACTGTACACAATAGACACAATTTGTTTCTTTTAATAAATAGCATATTTAGGCCATTAAAAATATCTTCGTTACTATTATTGTTTATGAAATTATTTCTCGGAAATAATATTTAAACTTTGTACCAATTTCATTAAAAAACTTAATCATCAATTGTTTATAAAAAAAAAAATCATATTTCTTTTTGAATCTTTATTCTAGGTTAAGTGTTTAAAGCAGATATAAAATCTTCCTATTTTTAAATTGTTTATATTTCTATATATATATATATGTACATAAATAATAAAAATAAATGTTTTCATTAAGATCTTAATGTGAAATATTTCATTAACAATTTAGATTCATGGAAATTTCAATAATTTTGCAAAATTGAAATATAATTTGTAGAAAACTAAAAACTGAAAATATTTGTTTCGATCAGGTGTAAAGTATGTGTACAAAGTAATTTGGTAGAAAAGTTTATTTTTTTTTTTTTAATTTTTTGAATGAGATATACATAAATATATTTAATTTAAGTTATAACGGTAAATATTTAGGAACAAAAAAAAACGAAAATATACTTTTATTGATTTTGTTGCGAATTTAAAAAAGTCTTTAATCAACCGTTTAAATAATTGAATCTAAATTAATAACATATGTGTGTATCTTTCTTAAAAGCTGTAGCCTCTTCTTGTGATTAACACACTTTTTTAATTGTTTTTTTTTTTGGTATTAAAGTTTGCTGAATGTTTTCTTTAGCTGTTTTATTTTTTTGTTTTATTTTCTTAAGCGTGTTTCATTAATTTTATTGATGAAAGATATTTCGCAAAAACTTTTTTCGGCTTTTCTTTATACTTAAAATGATTTATCTTTGTTTTTCATTTCACCGTAAATACGATACAGGAAAGTTGTATTAAAATAACAAGGGAAATGTTAAAAAAAAACATAAGTTTTGTGTTAAACTGATTAAGATAAAAACCCAATAAACATGTAGATGGAAGTTTAGAATAACAAATAAAGATTCACAGGTTATCGCTGACCAAAGAAGTTGTAGGCCACCAAAAATATGCTCTAAATAAAGTGTTTTAATGCCTTAATAAAATCGGAATACATTCCCTTCAAATTATATGTTCGTAAAATATTTTTCCTAATTTTAATAAATAAATGCTGATTTAATTTTTAAGTAACTAACAGAAAAATATAAATATTGGAGAAAAAAATATATTTACTACTTTAACCCTCCGTCATGCACATGTATCTGGCCAGATATTTTACGAATTTAACTGTGATTTAAATATATTTCTAATTTGGCTGGGGGTTTGAGTCTCCAGGTACAATCTACAAATATTGATAGGTATCGTTTTATGAAAAAACACAAAAACAACAAACAAAATTTATGTGGATTTTTTCGTCTATACTTCGTATACGTAGCTCATGTATCTGGCCCGATACACACACATTTTGTATGAAAAGTACTGTACTTTATTGGTATTTTTTATTTTTTTCTCTGCGTTTGACTCTTCCCAGTATTGAAAACCGAATGAACAACATTCACATCATTACTTTAGTACTACTAAATTTAATTGAAATGAACTTTATAACAATTTTTTTTGGAAATTAAACACAAAAATAAAATTTTTTCTTGTTTTATTTCTCATTAAAATTTTTTTTGCACGAGTAGGTTGTTTAGCATATACTAAGAACAAAAACAATATAGAAAATATATCTGCCTGTCGTGATAACAATATAACAATGTAATATTATCACTAAAATAGCATATTTTTCATATAAATGTACTGAAATACATAGTGAATCTGGCCAGATACATACGCTACGTACGTGACTATCGGAACATGTGCATGGCGGAAGGTTAAAAGATAAATTCAATTGTCCGCTTAAACAATTATTATTAAAGTATTCATTGTCTTTTATCTTTTCAAATAATTACCGTATAAACGTAGTATATGTATGTATTTTTGTATGAATGTTGAGATTACAAAATCCTCTTTTTCTTTGAAGGAAAATACTACTTTTTTATGTTTATTGGGTTTTCTAAAATTTGTTCGTTTGTTATTATTTTATGAACAATTCTTGTGTTCACAAAATCTTAAGAATTCCACCACAATTTGTTATTATTGATTTTTTTCTTTTTTAATAACTATATATATAATTTTTCAATATGTATAACTGTAAACAATGATATTTAAAATTTGTATTTTTTTCTTTTTTTGTAATATAAACAATAGAAATTATACAATGTTTTGTATTTTTAATTTAATTTTGCAAAACCAAATTTAAAATTTTTTTCACAGCATTTAACAGTCATTTGGATGATATAAATTTGATGAATATCATAATGTTCGCTAATAAATAAAATAAAAAAATACACCAATATTCTAATAATAAATCTATTATTGGTAATATGTAAAACTAAATAGAAACCGATTTATTTATTTATTTATTTTTAGAATATTTTTTCTCAAAATTTCCATTTATAAATATAGAATCAAGAAGACCTTTATACACATACAAAATACAATTGTATTAAGTTTTTAAAATGTTGACCTTCACTGTAGCGTAACCCAAGATTTTAAAGATTTGTTTGTTTCATTTCAAAATAATAAAAACAAGATTTTTTTTTTGCACTAAAATTTTTAAAATATAAAAATAGTTTTGCAGTTAATGTTTTAACTTGCGTGTAAATATTTAATGTATTTGCGTCAAAATAATTTTCAACTATAGTCCAAAGATTTGTAAAGAAAATATATATTTTTTTTTAAATCATTAAAAATATTTTTAGGTATTTTAATAAAAACCATAAATAAGTTGAAAAACTCATAAAACGTTGTAAACATAAACAAATAAATGGAAATAAAATTTGAATTTCTTATTTAATTAAATAATAACACTTTTAAAGTGCTTTTGGATATAATTTGATCTTGTAAAAGGTACATAAGGAATTAATTTATATTTTATTTTTTTTTATTAATTAAACAAAACTTATTGCAAAAGATAATAGTATTTTAAAAGTATTTTTTATACAAATTTCATAACTGAATATTTGTAATCGTTTTATTGGATGTTAATATTGTTTTAATTATTTAATTTTAAAACTAATAGATTTGTATTTATTTCCTCTTAAATTTAAAGGTGTCATCTTTTAAATAATAAAATATATATATTTGCAAAGCTTTCTTTTTTAAATTTCCACTCACATTTTATTCCTAGAAAACTGTAGACAATTAAACGTGAAATTTTGTTTTAATGTTTGTGTTGGCTTTTGATAATTTTAATTTAAATTAAAATGGCCCATTATGACAAAACATTTAACGCATAAAATCCTCCTCTTTAGACAAAAAAATAGCACGTCAAAAAAGTGTTTGTAGTTTGGTCTTCTTCATTATGAAAACAGCGCACGAAAGCTTTAGTAACAAATAACATTTAAATCATTTAAGTGGAATTATTGAACATTTAATCAGAAAATAAAAAAAGAAAAGATTTTTCATCAAAACAACAATATTGCTACATAGTTAAATGGTATACACGTGCTTACACCGTGACAAATATGTTTAAAAACAGAAAGAAATGAAATAGTTTTTCACTTTTGTTTTTGATTTTTTTTTAATAACAAAATTAAAGTTTAAGCATGCCTTATGACTTTAATAATAAAAAATAATATTAAATAAAAAATATTTTTGTTGTGGTCCATTTTTGACCACCTGTTTAATAGGAATCTCCTTATTAATGATGACTAATCCATATGACAGCCAGCTTCTTAATAAATTGTTCTTACAAAACGCACATATACGCTATAAAATTATTATTATTTATAATGGGAGAAAATAAATTAAGAAAAATTATTAAATAATTCTTAGGAATTAAGAAAATACAAAATATATTAAAGTGAAGAAATCAGCTACTACCCAAGTAAAAAACCAGACAGTAGATATGTTCTAAAATAAAAGAGTTCATCAAGTAGTTTTTACCATATAATACCACATGTTAATAACTAAAAGAATGTATTGCATGGGGACAACATTTTTCTAGTGGACAGACCATCAGACACCATATAAAAGAAAAACAGAAAGTTCCTCTCATAAATTTCATTTGGATGGGTCTGGAATATAAATTATAATAAAACCAACAGCAATCACTAACACATGCCTATATATATATATACATATACATGTACTATATATTTGAATGTAAATTCGGAGGCATAATACTTCTTAGAAAAAGAGAAAACTATATTAAGAAATGGGGGTTTCTTAAAAAAAGAAAAACAAAAACATAAACAAATTGTTTATATTTTGGGAGCAAAAACTACATAAAAAGCAGACAACAAAGCTGACAACATATAATGTTGACGCCGTTGGCATTTTTTAATTTTTTTTGTATGTTTTGTTTTAAGAGACACATTTCTTTTTGCCTCCGGGAAAGACATGTTTTCGTTTTAAAACAATTTTCAACACAATAACACTTTTTAAAATAATGTTAGATTTGAAATGAAATTTATACAATGTTTCAAAGATTTTTGAACTTTGTGCTTAATTGAAAAGCTTAAATATATTTCTTTTTAAGTATAAGTTTCGAATATATGTTGGATATAATATGAAATTAAAATGTAAAAGCAAATGACTTTAAATTTATATAGTAAATATAGCCAAAAAAAAAAAAACGTTACTCTGGTCCAACATTATAATTATTTTATAATTAATCTATCGTTTCGACTATCTGGCAACAAGAATAATTGATTTCGACTTTTTTCAACAAAAAGTCGATTGTTCCATTATTCGAAAATCGATTTGATAAACCCTAATATATTGTATATCGTGCAATTATTCTCATTCATCGTCGCCAATAAAAACTGACCGTCTTTGTCGTGTATTACAATAATATCCATCCATTCTCACTCATTTATTTGTGTTTATTTGTATGTTTGTATTCATTTAACAACTCATGTCATAATCGCAAATTAAACACTTGATGACACTTAAAGTGTATCAATTTCTTCTCACTTAACATTTAATAGACTGACTGACAAATTATGAAGAAAAATATGGTAGAACAATATTTATTGAATAAGTTTATTTGTTTTTCTTTTTCACATGACGATGATTTTGAAATAAAGAGTGTCATTATGTATAAGATGCGTGTTTTTTTATGTGGTTTGTTTGGCGGTGTGATCAGTACAAAAGTGTCGTCATGACTTTTTTCGCTTGAACATTAATGGTGCTGGGGATTCCCATTGATGCCAATATTTTAATACTTCAATGGAATTGTTGTTCAATTAAATTTTGAAATTTATTTGTTAGAACTATTTTTAGTTTTCATTTATTTTAAATACCTAGAATTTCATAAAAATTGTTTTAGCGCCAAAATTATGTATAAGTCAGAATGATTTTAAATAATTTATGCTTATTGATATTAAAGCTTATTAAGTAAAAAATATATTTTTGATTTTTGCAATCAGCAATTTATTAATAATGTAAATGTTTCAAACAAAAACCCCACTTAATATTTATGTGAAAAATCTTTTCCTTTTATTTTTTGTTTTTTATTTCTATACTTAATTTCTGCCAATTTAAAAAATATATTATATTTGTTGTTTTTGTTACAACACAACTACAAAAAGTAAAAAACTTTTATCTTAAAATCAAAGGAAATGTATTGATTTCACACCTATTGTAATGGTAACACTTATCATACGATATGAGAACAAAATAAAAAGAACAAAAACATAACTTTTCCCTTTTTCTCTCACTTCAAATCAATAATTGTCTGGCCCGAAATAAAAAGGTTGAGGTTAACCGCAACATCCGTTTTTGCAAAATAAATACATTTTAAAATGTGTGAACGTATTTTTCGTTGGAGAACAAAAAAACGTTTAAGAAAAGAACACTAAAATTGTTTATTTTTAAAAAACATAAATTCAAATGTTTATACAAAAAACATTTTAAAGCCAAAAGCAAGCAACACTCCTGTATTTACATTAACATTTCGATGAATATAAAAATTTTCTGTTTGCTGTTTTAAATATTAAACTATTGCAAATTTACTAGACAAATACAAAAGAGAAGTTAATAAAATTCACTAAAAGAAGACCAATGACGGATATGTGAAAAAAGAACACTATTGTGGAGGTGTACAACCCAGCAAACAAATTTTATATACAACTCATACTCCCTGGACTTTGAAAAGGATTGAGTTTGGAGGTATTTTTATGAATAGACTGAATAAACAGTTTATAAAATAATTTTTAAAAGTGAATGTATTAAATATTTAAAAATTCATATTTAAATATGTTCGTTTTGATTTGTTGGTAAATAGATTTTCAAGAGAAATTTCGTTTAAAATTCAATTTTTTTTTTCTTTTATTTCAATAAAATGGTTTTATTACAAGTCTATATATAATTAATTTTAGAAATGATTTGTTAAAACCTTACATCTATATTATTATATATAGAAGGAAAAAGCTATATAAAAATTTAAAAATGTAGTGAGGAGAAGAAATTCAAAATTTAGAAGTAAGAAGAGTTGCTTTAATAAATTTAAGATTTATGGAAACTTGTAATTTTTTTTTAATTTCCATTTTAAAAGCTCAATTTTCTGATATTACATAAGATTCGTAAAAAATTATCGTAGTTTTTTTAATAACTTTTTAAGACTACATGGGAACATATTATATATTTTTTTAATCTCTCCAAAAATAAACTTGAATATTAATGTTCTATTCAAATTTCTTTCTTATAATAAAAGAAAAAAAGATTTATAGATTTATATTTCTAAAACTCATACAAATTGTTAATATAATTGCCAAAATAAAGATTGCAATAACATTTTTAAATGTTCAACAAAAAAAATTTTGTTGTTTTTCTCTAACATTAAGCGCATCTGTTCCAGCAGCGCTTTGGCAAAAACAAACATTATTTTCTTATTTAAAACAAAACAATAACACAACAACAAAAAATTAAACAACAATAATAAATGATTTCAACGAAAATTATACACAAAAAAAAAAAACATATTATGTATTTGCTAATATGAAAATAAACATTTGAAAATTATTTGTTTTTATTATTTTATTCATTCTATGATAATCATGAACATTTTCTATGAAATCATCATCATAATATTGTTCATCTATGATTTTTGGATTAAGATTTTGTAAGTTGTTGGTGGCCACTTGCTTACTTTTTGAAAAACAAAACAAAAAAAATCCCTTTGTGTGGTACGAATAGTCGAGAGTTCTATAAAATTATTTGTTTAATTTTCTATTTATTTGCATTACATCCGCTAACTCTAGAGTCATCCATCCATTCATCCATCCACTTCAGTGTAATCTAATGTGTTTGTTGTGGTTTTTTCCCTACCATAGAGTTGAGTTGTTGTTTATGAGCCATCAGTTTGTTTAATGGTCCTAAAAACTACATGATTTTGTTTTAATGGAGTTTTAATCACTCACATAAATTGTATAATTTATGCAATTATTTTGTATTTTGACGTTTAATTTTGCGTTTGTATTTACAATTATTTGGTAATAGTATAACAGTTGGTGATGGAATATCAAAAAATGGAGATAGGAGAAAATTTTTTGGGTTTTTCTAAAAAAGTTTCCCATATATATTAGATATATTTTTCCTAAGTATGTGAAAAAATGGCTATGTGTTAAATTTCATTAACTTATGATAAAAATTTTGAATTGTAGTTTGATTACAGGGTTTACGAACTCGAAAAGTGATAGTCACACGTTTGGTATAAACTAAAGTGCATCTTATCTTACTAATATTTTTGGGTGTTAAAGACATCAGCACACTCCCCACCTATGATGTATAAAAATTATATTACTTTAGAATCCTTACAATTTATATTTATAAGAAAAAATATTATGATTTTTTTTTCTCCAGCTAGAAGACGTCAAAACATTTTTAACAATATATATTTCATTTATTATCCCAATTGTTATTATTTTTGTGTTAAATGATAAGGGACTAAATGAAATGTGACAGATCGACCAATTTCTTTTATTGGATATATAACTACACATTCTGTTTTACACATGCAACTTACTTCACAAATGAAAAGAGAAAGTTCTTGTACGGTAAAGTGTTTTTTTTGTATATGTAAGTCTCCCAGGACATATTAAAATAACATTTAAAATAACAGCTATAACAATAACAAAACTAAAACAATAAATATTATTTATTGAAAAACAAGTATCAAATATCAATAGTATGATAAAATTTCTCTACGAAAGCAAGAATTTCTCACTCACTCTCTCACACACTTTATACAAAAAAAAATAATAAAAAATCGAATATAAACATGTAAAGCTAACAGTGTTGCCGGAGTCTATAGTTCATTCCTTGTGTTCTGAGGCTCCATAAAGTTGTTTGTAATGATCGGACAATCCAAGCAGAAGTTATTCACATGACAATTTTTTTTTAATTCACAGTTCCATAGTAGAGTATAAAATTACTTAATTTAGAGTATATTTTTATATCACAAAAATATGCATTAGAGAATTTTTGTCAACATTTAATTTTCGAGCTAGAGTTCCAAAAATTATCAAAGAAATTTAAATTTTCCAATAATTACATTTAAATCGGCAACACTGAATTTTTATACATAAATGTTTGAATGCACTCTCATAAATGTAATAAATTTAATAAAGTATTTTATAACAACTGAAAATAAAAACTTAAATTCTTCAAGTAGTTTATGTTTTTAAAATAGTTGTTGTTGCTTCAAAATCTCCATTGTAATAAAATGGTAATAAGTTGTTTTACAAAATATTGAAGGTTATATTTTTAATAAAATCCCAACAAAAAGAAACCTGAAACAGTTCAATCAACTTTTAAGCTTTTTTCCTCAATATTTAATTCCTTTTATCGTATGTGATAATGTTTGTATATGAGTTTGTTTTAAAAGTTTTTGGTACCAAGTTTATTTCGCATTGGCGAATCAGAAAATGAAAAGTACCACAGATTTTAAATCTTAATTAAAATATTAACAGCCATATTCACAAAAAATAATGTATGCTTGATAAAGGTTTACTATTTTTTTCTTATGGAAATTTACATACAAAAAGTTAGTAAACCTTTATCAAATTTATATTATTTTTTTGTGAATACGGCTGTAAGAAATTATAGAAATTGAAAATTTTATTGTATTTTATATGAAATTATTCCTTTAAAAATCTGTTTACATATTTGTAGGTACATTGTAGAAAACTTAAAAGCGCACATATTTTATATCAATATATTATATTTTAATATTGATTTTAAACAATATTTTAAATATAAATATGAAACACTCGTGTTGTTTTCCCTTTTCAATGTTTTCTCTTTTTTCCTTTCATATTTTATAATACTTAAACTACATTTAGTGCTATTGATGCTGCTGAAATACAAAAAAAACTAAAAAAAGGATAAAAGATTTTTAGCAATAAAAAAGAACAATTTAGTACAACTTAAATAAAAAATACAAACATACAAAATTAAAAAGAAGCAGCATACAAATGCTTACCAGTAGAAAATAGTCAATGTCAAGTAAATGAAATCCTTTAGTAGTCACTGTAAATGTTCATATTGTATATTATATTGTATGTACATACATATGTATAAGAAATTTCCAATTAGGAATTGTTTTTACTGTAGTAAGTAAGTAAGTAAGTAAGTAAGTAAGTATATATGTATGTGTGTGTGTAAAATTATAGATTTGCTGCAGTCAAAAAGAATATTTATTTTATATCATCAATAGGAAAATAAAAATACGATTTTTATGAGAATTACATATTTTAAGAATAAATAAATAAAATAAAATCTTAACGAGAAGAATTTTAAAATGTCAAGATGAATAAACTATTTCGATCGAATAAAATTTTATAATTATTCGTATGAGAGAATAAAATTTGAAGTTTCTTCGATTATTCGAATAACTGTAAATGAGTTTAACCAACTAAAAGGAAACGCTAGAGCAAATATAAATGTAGACAGACAA
>MINK01187668.1:12485-23926 GCA_001735545.1 Phormia regina
GTTAATGGTCAGATGTTCTTACATTTAGCTTATTGGTCACTTTTGGCTTAACTTTTACTAAATAACTAAATAAGATTGTAAGGATTGTAAATTTTCTGTCTTCTGATATTGGTGATTTATAGGACGATGTTGAAGTCCACTTAATTATAATCGATAAATAGCGTTATTGGTTTATAAATTGTCCATATGTGGTCAAAAACAGCGAAATGTGTGCAAAAAATAATAAACAGTTTCAAAAAGAATAAAATGAAAAATAATTGAATAGTACCAAATTTTAGAAATAGTACAAGAAAAATAAATTTACAAAAATGGAACAATTTGAAAAACAATATTCAATAAAAAACTGAAATAAGTAGGGTAGACTGGGGAGCATTCCTCACTTTTTTTGCATAAAATGCTTTATTTAGTAATAAAAATCTTAATATGTTGACATATATTTAATCCCTTTATTAAGAATTTGTTTATTGTTTAAATTTTATTTTTTAACTCGTTGCGTTTTTTTTATTAGAGTCTTACTAATAATTCTACCTGTTCTAGATGTACCATAGGTTGAATAAGATATATTTAAGAAAGAATTAATAATCAATTTTAAAATAAAAAGTAATAATTTTATCTTATGATAGTTACTTCAATTTATTTAAGAACGATGATAAATATTTCTATTATTTACTATTGGCAAAGTATTTGTAGTTTGATTTATTTTTAAATTTATTTTTATATATTTTAGCAAAATACATTTTTCATTTCGAACTAAAAATATAAATTACGTTTTATTTAATAGTATTTTGAAAACGTGACCGAAATTATTAAACAAATAATGCAGATGATAACGACCATAATGTTAGTGACTGGTATGGCTGTTGGTAGTGATGGAGAAAAATCCCATATCTCATTTAACATAATTATACGTAGATAGGAGGTATTTAAAAAAAAATACCTATGAGTATTGAATTGTAACCCAGCCTATATTTTTATTTATATTATTAGTACAAATATTATTGTTATTACGAGCATTATTCTCTATACAATACATATATATTGTATAACAATGTAGACTAATAAATCTTTTTTTTTTTTTAAATGCATAAATAGTTTTAAAATACTTAAAGCCAAAAGATAGCTGGTAATAAATCATAGATTATTTTTGAGAAAATCATTTGCATAATAAATTTGAAATTAAACAAATGACATTTTCAAGTGTTTAAATAAGTAAATAAGACACAAAACACATTAAAAGGACTTAAGAGGTTTTGTTGAAAACATTTTTTTCTGTTTATGCCCCCAAAGGTAGATTTAAAAAAATCAATTGTTGGGATTTTAAACAAAAAAAAAAAAAATTAAATTCATTTCAAATGTACTTTTTGGGGATTAGGTTTCAGTTCTTAAAAAAAAAAACTTTTTGAAGAACAGCTTGATAGAAGTTTTTAGATACCTATTCCGTTTTTTACAGAGAAAGAGAGGGAGAGAGTTTTATTTAATACCGAACACAGTTACTTACATTGTTGAGTTATTTTTGAGTGATAAAATGCCGTCTAATAAAAATGTTTTTGACCGCAATTATAGAGTAATTAAAAATCTTAATTTAGTTATTTTATAAATTTAATATTTTCTCGAGATTACATATTTTTATTATATTTAATAACTTGTATTAATGTAATTTATTTTTTATTTCAAAAATTGTTTAATTTAAACGAATTTCTAAAGCAAAATATACAAAATGAAAATTTACGTCAAAATGTATTCTTCTTGTTGTCTATTTATTTATTTTTTTATATTAAAACAATTTCAAGTTAAAATGAAATTTGTATAGATTGATTAGTGAAAAATTACTTAAATTAACTAATGTTTATGGTATACAATTTACGTTTATCTTTGATTAATGATAAATAAAACAACAAAACGCTTATTTAAAATAATTTCTAAATCTTATTTAAATATGTTTTGGGAAATTTTCTCATACAATTTGTTTGATAAAAAAAAAACTGATTTAAATTTGGAGAGAACAGTTTAATTTCCATTAATCTACAATATACAACATAAAGAACAATATACAAAACAAAAACCTTAAATCTTTATAATTACAAATATTTCACTTTAGACTTATTTTATAGTTACAAGTTAATTTGTGTAGATGTTCATATTTACAAAGAATTTATTAACGCTTCCCAAAACAATAATAAAATTTTATTAGCTCCTCAAAATTGTTTATAATTTGTTTCTATTTTCTTTCTTTCTCTTTTTCTCTCTTCAATTTACTTGAACAAACAAAAATTAAACTTTTATTAATTATTCCTGTTTCAACGATTCCTGCTTACTCACTTGATTACACTGATCTGGTAGTTACTTTATGTTCTTTACTTCATGGTATAGTGGGACAGAATCGATTTAATTTTACATAAGAACACACGGACAATAGAATTAATTCTTGTTTTTGAAAAAAAAAAACTATAAATTTTATTTTATCTGTAACCACTTATTTGTTAGTTTAGAATAGAGAAGAATAAAATAGAGATTTTTCCCTCATGTGATAATGGGCGCATGGTGATTCTTTTCAGAAATATATAAAATATATATTCTTAAAGGATTATTTGTAGAAAATAAAATGTAAACACTTTTCGCAATTTTTAAATGACTAATAGCCGTATTCACAAAAAATAATGTATGTTTGATAAAGGTTTACTAACATTTTGTATGTAAATTTCCATAAGAAAAAAATAGTAAACCTTTATCAAGCATACATTATTTTTTGTGAATACGGCTATAAGATTTTTAAAATTCAAACACAATTTGAAATTTTTAACGCTATTAACTTGAAAACTATAAGGGAGAAAAACCTTATCGATAGTTTTAAGATGTAAAAGCACATAAAATCAAATATGAAACGAAAGCTTTCTGTGTCAGAGATACCCTTATAATCGATTCTACCCCACTGTGCCATTAGCCCTCAAATGCATGAACGAAAGAATCATTTAAATATTTTAATTTCTTTATTGCTCTTGAGTTTGGACCATAAAATTTTGGGCAAAAATAGAAAAATCAACATTTTCAAAGTAATCGGCATTTAAATTTTGTGTTTTTCATTTGTTCAAGAATAAACAAATCGTAAATAAAATAATCCATTCGAGGTATAAACAATTTGGGTTCTGTTTTCATTAACATGTTTATGTTCGATTTTTTTTTTATAAATTTTTTTTCGGCCAAAATGAAAATAATTAAACAGAGAATTATTAATGAATCATGAGGTTATCTGTTGGTTTAACTCAGTAATCACTATTTGTTAATAAAAAGATGTATTTTTTAATTAAATATACATATATTCCATGTAGTCCTACAATACATCATCATGTGTTATATTTTAACTATCAAATCATTTTGTATACACACTTTAGTGATAACTTTTTTTATTACCAATTCTAAAAGGACAACATGAACAAAATAATTCCAAACTAATTTTTTAAACTCAAATCAATTAAACATTCTAATAATTCCTTTCCTTTTAATATTTCTCATTACAGATCAATAATAATAAAAAAGAAATAATTTTCAATCAACTAAAAATTGGCAATACGATAAAAATTGTTGTAATATAAAAAAAAAACAAACGAGTTAAAAGAAATACAAAAGAAATAAACATAAAAAGTTTTTCACAAGCCAGCAACACCTGCAATTGAAAGGAATCAGCAACAAAACAAACAAAAAAATAATAAACTAACGGTAAAAAAGAGAACAATATAAAAAGAGACCATTACAAACAACAAGAAAAAAAAATAATCTCTATTTCAGCCATCAAAAACACTTGATGCAAATTAAAACAATACAGTTCTAAAACAAAAACAAAAACAACAAAATAGATAACAACAATTATCCAACTAGAAAAGATAAATGTTTGTGTCAGCGCCATCTTTAAAACAACAAATATACAATTACGAACAAACTGTTACAATAAATATAGAAAAAACGGATGTATATGATTGACAATTGATTGATTTCCTGCTGTTTTCGTTATTAAATAATCAAATCACACAACAATATATAAAAATATATTTTTTAATTCTGCAATAAAAATAATAAGAAATTATTGGCAAAAGCGAAAAAAAAAATAGTTTGTCAACCTTATCGTCATCAATATCAACATCAACAACATCATTAACATCATCGTAAAGTCATTACAAATAAAAAGAAAAACGAATATTTTACGTTTAAATTATAGCGAAACGTTTTTAGCAAAATTCAACAAAATTTTAATTTTTCAACTTTCAATTTTATTTGGAATCAAAAATTTCTCAACATCATGATTGGTCGTTTATTTCGGGCACATGGCGAATTTTGTGCATCACATCCATGGGAGGTTATTGTAGCCTTGCTTACGGTGACAGCATGTATGCTGACAGTTGATAAGCAACAATATATTACCACCACATCTGATGCTGGTGGTGGCGGAGGCGGCGGTGGCAGTAGTAGTAGTAGTATACCGACCTCAAGTCGACATCGTCCATGTCATGGATGGACACAATCGTGTGAAGGTCTAGAGGCTGAATATAATGCAGCCGATGTTATTGTAATGACAATTGTACGTTGTGCTGCTGTACTCTACTGTTATTATCAATTTTGTAGTTTACACAAATTGGGCTCCAAATATATATTGGGTAAGTGTTACTTTCTAAAGTAAAATAACATAGTCTCTAGTAAACCTGTTTACTTATTACATTTATTCTTTAAATAATCAATATTATAAGTGTATTTAATTTTTTTTTAAATGAATTGTTTAACCAACTTTTATTTTTGAGTGTTTTAGAGGCACACATACATATGTAAATTTTATTTCTATTCCGTTTTAATTTTATGCGCTTAAGTTCAATTCTCTTGTTTAAAATTGTTTTCAGTTATTTGCTCTAAAAGGTTTTCCATGTACATACTCATAGATATATTTAGCTATTCATCGGTATGTAGTAAGGACGACTACGCACGAAAAAATTCATGCACACTTTAAGGCTCATTTATAAATTTTACTGTGAACGAAAAAAATAATTATGTAAAAAAAAAAAATACATATAAATTCTTATTTATAATCGAAACCCTATAAAATAATTGCTAGAAGTGCAAGCTAGTTGGGAACAGACAAAGCGTTCATGAACATAAAAGCAACTCTTAGAAGAAAAAATTGATTTTTAGACTTTAGTATTACGTACAAAATGATATGAATTTTAAAAGAAACATTTTTATATGTTAAGTACTTAATTCATAACAGAAAAACGTGCTCAAATCAGTGGGACACATTTCATTTCGAAAATTTTTCGAAATGAATTTGTGGGGTCTATGTGCAATAAGGGCTCAAATTACGGTACTTCTAACATAGATATTTTTTAAACGTTTCTCATCCGATTTCAAATATTTTTTACCTCTTCTTAAAGCTCCCGTTAAATTGGTTCACGTCTAGTAATTTTTCTTGTCGCAATTATATCTACTACCTAAGAATTGCTGCAAGAAAAATTGCTGTTTGTGAACCCACCGGAGTTTTCTTAGAAATTAATATTAAAAATTCATTTATTTTCACTTTTTTGGAAGTGTTTATTAAGAGTTGAATTGGTTATGTTTTGTTTTTGCTCGGTAATAAATAAAAATAATAAAATGCCACAGCACAGAAAAAAAACAAAAAATTAAATCAATCATCAAATATATTAGTAAATAATAAATTCAATTAAAATTTTTTAAATCTCACCAAAATGATTATATAGATTACTAAAAAATTCCAATCAAAAAATTAATTAAATCAATGAAGTGGATGATTTTAAATGAGATTTAAATTTGATTTTTATTTTAATTTTATTTGAATATATTTATTAAATTTGAACACAAAATTAAACAACTGTGTTGATTGAAAAATATATGAAAATAATTTTTTCTGTGAGCACAAATCTACAAACAGTATGCAGTTTCGGTATCTAATATATTTTTTGAAGAGTTTCTAATCGCAATCTCTAGGATATCGATAAAATAAAGACTTTTTATAGGCGAAAATGTGAAAAATTCCATCTTTGGAATTTTTACAAATGCAGGATTCCTTTTAGACTTTAACTTTATTATTTTAAACGATAAAGTCTACAATTAAACAATAATGATTTTACTATAACATAGTTATCCAAAAATCTATTTTTTTCCTAATATTTTATTTTAAACATTTTAAAATAGTCTATGCTCCTGAGTATAATGTTGGAATTTTGTACCAAACTTAAAAAAAAAATTATATAAATTCGAATAGAATTGTATTTCTTATTTTACAATAGAAAGCACAACATATACTAATTTGATTACTAAAAAATGTATAAAAAAATACATAACTTTTAACTAACTAATTAATTAAAATTTTAAAAAGATTGATTCATTGATTTCATTTTTAGAAGTTATATGGTATGCATTAAATTTTTTGTGCACACTCCTTATATAAATATGTGTGAATATCTTTATCTATTGTTGTGATTGTCATAGACTGCGGTTTCTAGCTACATGTTGTATAACATTCTTTCAAAAATTTTCATTTGTTCAAATATATTCATATATTTTTTCTATTCATTCATTCATTTTTTTTTTTTTTTGCCTTAAATACAGATCTAAAAACATTCATTGTATGTAATTGTTTTGTTGAGTATTCCAACTTTTTCTTTCATTCTTTTTATTGAAGAAGAAAAAAAGTTAGATGTATTTTGTTTTTTTTTTTTTTTGTTATTGTCATCATGAATCTAAGTACTATAATGCAAGTATAGGTCAGTGTTTCATTCTGTTTTTTTTTTTCAGTTCATAATAAGCATGAATATTTATTTCATCTGACCCTTAGTTAGAAGATTGGCTGGTTTGGTTGGCTGGGTGTTTGTTGTTTCTTCATTTCATTTTTTTTTAATTTGCATCAAAATTTATGGAATTGTAAATGTGTAGAGTATTCTTTATTATCTACGTATTTATTATGTAGAATTTTAATAAATATTTAGTTAAATTTTTTTCCGGAAGAGAATTTATTTTATTATAATTTTTTTTATAACGATTTCTTAATTTTATTTATTTAAGTAAATAAAAATGTTAAAGACTTAATTTCTCTTTAAAGACAATTTCATTTATTACTAGATTTTTATTTACATATGTTACCACACCTATAAAATTTCAAGGGAGTTTCCTTTTGCCATTATTTTAAATTTCTTTCTTCTTCAGCATATTTTAATAAACAAGTATTTTGCGTTTTCATAAATGTACTAAATTATGCACATTAAATAATAGTAATCACAATTTTAGGTTTATATTACAACATTAGCTTAACTTTATCTATTTATAAATCATATAATGAATATGTAAAAAAAAATGTCAAGGTAATATGATGATTTTTTCGTTAGATATTAACTGCTAATATCTTAAATCAATATCACATAATACACTTTATGAAATGGTATGTGCCATGGTGGTATGTTTATGATAAATATTCGTTGTCATCGACGTAATGAGAAAAATTCTTTTTTTATATTTTTATCAACATCAATGAAATTATTACCTGAATTACAATGATAACAAGCATTTAATAGCAATAACTCAGTCCTATAACATATTTGGCAGACATATACATACATATTGACAAATTTTGTATATATTAAAGATGATTTTGTTTTTTTTTTCAAATACGTTTCCATTAAGCTTGACAATATATTAAATAAACAATTTAATATTAATTTTTGGAGTTTTTTTTCTTAATTTTTTATTCAGTATTCCATTATGTAATAACGATCTAATCTAATATGAATGCAATACAGATACAATGAATTTATTTAAATATGAACAGTGAAGGGTAAAAGTTTAGTAATTACATTTGTATTAAATGTGAAATTTAAGTGAATTTTAAAATTCAACTATAATAAACAATGAAGTCATGAGAGGAAACCTGGTGTAATAAATAAATATTACCATCACACTGTAAGATTCAAACAAAACAGACGAGATTTTGAAAGAATACGTTCTCATCTCTGGAAGAAATGTATCACAGAAGAGTCAGAATTGTTGAATGGAAATTTAGTCTAAAGAGATACACAAAATTAGCTTCTAAAATAACAGCCATTAATAAAAAATATAATTAACAAAAGTTGTCCAACTGTATAGATTTGTATACCCCGATTTTTTCATGGGCAGTGATTTGTATAATTAAATATGTCAATGATTCCATATCAATATTTCCGATTTCAATAAAATTCACTACAAGCATTTCCGAAAACATGATATGATATTTATATGACCCAACAAGCATTTTACTGAAATTTAATTGATACAAAAAGTGTTTTAAGCCTTGAATCCAGTACCAAGCATTGAATTGAAATAGTATAACACTTTAATTCAATAGCATTCTCCAGTGAAAAGGAAATTTAAATTCGAGTCAAATTTATTTTACTTAAAAAATTTAATTTTTTTTTAAATTATTTTTCATGTTTAAAATATTTTAATATTTGAATTCATGTCGAACTCCAGTTAAATTTTCCAAAGCTTCAATTTTTAAAATTTGTGTGCATATGGCGGACTGTTGGAAAAGCTGTAAGCGGCACATTTTCGTTTTTATATATGAAAAAATATAAACTTTTTTTTTTAAAGTTTCGATCTTATTGTCACCCACAGTAAATCTAATATTTAACATTCTATATGCATTGAAAACTAATTTAGAAGTATTTTTTTTTAAATAATTATGTTTATATATATTTTTTTAATAGTTATATATTATTATGAACTCATTTGTTCAGCACTGTACCACAATCTTCATACATAGAACACTATTGAATTTATTTTTTAATAAACAAGATTTTGCGACTTTTTCCTTTATAAAATAATAAAAAATATAAAAAAAAACCTAAAAGGTACTAATAAATTAGACCTTCTTTTGATGTAAATAATGTTTTCAATAAAAACTGTTTTCCTTTAACTATAGTTGTTGTTATTGAGTTTTTTATGGTAAATATTTATGTATGTATGTATGAATTGATTAACTAAATTAATTTTAAATAAATAATAAAAGATATAAACTTATAAAATTTAATATTGACTTATATTATGTTAAAGGCCGCATTCAGTCATACACGATTGATTATAAAAGCCAACTATGTATGTTTGTAGATAGATATAACTTTTAGTGTATTGACCTTGTTAAAAAAAAACAACAACCAGAAAAAATCTAATACCAGAAAAATAAATAAATTAAGAGAAAAAAAAACGCAGAAACTAAATTTATTGGGGAATTTTGAATACGATTTTTTCAAAAAATTCAACGGAATTTCTTAAAAAAAAAGAAACAAGTTAATGGCAAGTGATGTGAAAAATTAAGAGAAAATATATTTCTTTAGTTTTGTTGACATATACATACATATGTACACAAATATCAGCATGCATAACAATTAAGACTCCTCTTATACATACTACATACATTACTTACTTACATATACATATATGTATGCGTATACATTTAATATTTACATTAAATTTAATGTACATACATATTTACATGTGTGTATAAGTGCGTAAATACCTTAAAACTTGCTATAATTTTGAAGTTTTTATTAAATATTTTATTATTTTTTTTTTTTCTTTTTTCATTTAACCACCAACTGACGTGGTACGTGACGTGATCAACATAAATGTACTTGATTTGTGTATTTTAGAAATTTCCATTTTCTTAAGATTTTATTACAGGATAAAGTTATACCTTTTGCGTATTAACTGGATGAATTATTGCTGGCAAAATAAGTTTAACACTTTATTTAACAGATTATGCCACCATACAAATAAAAATGTCTGTGGTCACTCTACCTGTACATTAATTGTAATGTTTAGTTAATTTATATGTTACCATCATATATGGATTTGGAATTAAATTATGTTTGCAATTTCTTACATTACGCCCCAATGCAATCCTAACATAAAAAATTATACATTTTGTCTATATTTAATAAGAACATTTAGAAGATTTTTTGTTTTAAAGAATCTTATATCACAAATACAATTTGATATTAACAAAACCAAAAATTTTAAAAATAATTTTGCTGCAAAGGGTATCTTAAAAGTCGTTTTAATGCAATAAAACGTATGTATATTTGTATTTCCAATCAGAAACCTTCTTATTTTTTCACTTTCATTTTCTTTGTATAGCTAGTGATTTTGTTAAGTTGCCTGGCATCCATTGTAACTCATCATATTGAAGGTCACTGTTAATATACATTTTATATACATACATATGTATGTACATTGTATATGTATTTACAGATGTTTCATAACACAAAATAAATTTATATAAGTTGTAAATATTTAAGACCGGTCTTTATTTTAAATCCTTATTGTTGTACAGGTACAAGTAACTAGTAAATATATAGTGAGCTGAACAACATAATACATACATATGTATGTGTGTATGTATGTAAGTACCCAGCAGTTCGCAGAACTAGTTCTGTTACGTCGAATTCGTTAGCCACTAAGAACTACCACTAGTTACTTTTCAACACACTCACAATGCTTTTAACTGGTGAATTTAACATGGGGATGTCATTGGAGGTAACCAATTGGCCACCCTCTGCATTACTATTCACTAGTATTTTGGAAAGTGCTGTGAAACTACACATTTCACAAAAAAAAAATAAATATCTCTAAAGTTTTAATTTCCCTGATAAGTAAATATTATTGTTATGTATTTTATTAATTTAAATTTATTTTTATTTAAAGTATTTTCTGCTGTTTTTATTTTACATTTTTCTCTATCGATGTCTTCAGCTGGGTTTGAACTTCTAACCTTCTGGTTTGTAGGCACGCGTATTAACCACTGATCTCTTTATTTAACATTCAGCCACGTGCTGCTTTCAATTTCATGTTCATGTTTGTTGTAATTTATGCACATCTGTGCTAAAAACATAAAAACACTAATGGTGAATTTCTGCATTACATGTAGTTAGTGAATTGGCAAATAAATGTTTTACAGAAAACAAAATGATAACGGCGAATTTACGCATTACATGTAGTTAGAAAATTGGTTACTTACATATGATTCGTTTATTAATTAAAATGAAAATGTTGAATTATTTTGATACTATTTAACTTTTAAATGTACTCCTTCCAGTCATTTGATCTGTCAAACAATTAGCTTGATATTTTATTTTAATTCAATTTAAAAATAAAATTTTTAAATGAAAATATTTTTTGGAGATACATATATAATTATGGAATATAATATAGATATTTAATTATTTAGGGCAATTTAAATAAGTTTATAGGACAAACGAACTATATTATAAAAACATTTGAACAATACGTTTAATTTGTAAATTTGTAAACTAAATATGCAATCTATAAGTTTATTTTCTGTAAATCAAATTGAACTGAAAATATTCCAAATTTTAAGGACATTAGGTAATAAATTGTATTTTATCAAAGCTAAAGCT
>MINK01187668.1:26480-36892 GCA_001735545.1 Phormia regina
TATATTTAACTCGTCTGAATTTTTTCCATTACAAATTTTATTTTAAGAGAAAAAAATATAATAAAAGCTTTATTAAAAACTACAAAAATCTTATTCACAGATTTGAATCTTTCAAAGATATTGAAAAGCTTTTATTAAAATGTTATTAAAAAAAAAACAATTTGAATGCGATAAATGTTAACAGTTTTATGACATTTATTTANNTTATTTATTTATTTATTTATTTATTTATTTATTTATTTATTTATTTATTTATTAATTCATTAACAGTAATATAATATCCCTCCTAAGGCCAAACTATATTTATATTACACAGAAATAAACCTGAAAAAAACATATATTTTTTTAGTTTAATTTCTATTATATTTATTTCAATTTCAGGAATTGCCGGTTTATTTACTGTCTTCTCTAGTTTTATATTCACAACGACAATAATTAAGTTCCTAGGCAGTGATATTTCAGACTTAAAGTGAGTAGAAATCTCCAGAAAAACTGAACACAAAATTTAATAAAAAAAATATATTTTTATCATTGCAGAGATGCTTTATTTTTCTTACTACTACTCATAGATCTATCAAATTCGGGAACACTGGCTCAATTAGCTTTAGCCGGCACCAATCAAGCTGAAGTTACACATAATATTGCTCGTGGTCTGGAACTCTTAGGTCCTGCCATTTCATTGGATACAATTGTGGAAACTTTAGTTATTGGTGTTGGTACTCTGTCGGGTGTACAGCGTTTAGAAGTCCTATGCACTTTTGCTGTTATGTCGGTCATTGTAAATTATGTTGTATTTATGACATTCTATCCGGCGTGTTTATCGTTGATTTTGGATTTGTCACGTAATGGCATGGATATGTCACTGGTTCGAGCAAAAGCTAAGGATTCAATATTGTTGAAAGCCTTAAATGAAGAAGAACAGAAAACGAATCCAGTTGTGCAACGTGTAAAAATCATAATGACCACTGGCCTGATGATTGTTCATATTTATAGTCGTATGGTATTTTCGAATAGTGAATACGAAAGTGTAGACAAGACTTTGACACCCAAATTGAATATGAATGTGAATAATAATCGCACAGAATCTGGAGAATTGAGTGATTTGATAATAAAGTAAGTAAAAATGATTTGACTTTTTTCTTTCAATAAATGAAAAAAGATAATTGAAATTTCTTTTTATTTGTGACCTATTTAAAATGTAAATTTTCTTTTATTTTCTTTTCTTTAAAAAAAAAAAAAATCCAGATGGCTAACAATGAGTGCCGATCAAATTGTGATACTTATACTACTTATAGCTTTGGTAATTAAATTCATATTTTTTGAAAATCGTGAAGATTTACATGATCAAATACGACAATCAACTGTTGTTACAATTGCGGCCAAATCGTCTCAGACTCAACCACTTGAAGCGCTAAATTCCACTATGCCTACAGCAACACTTGAAACTAAAAATATAGAACAACATCAGCACAACAACACACTGGTTCGTAAAGATGCAACAACTACAGCTCCTTGTCCCACACAATTATCGATTACATCTACTAAATCTTTACAGGCAATAGCGCCACCATCACGAATACCCTTGTTTACCATTGAAGAATCTAATACTGCTAATGCTGCAACACAAACAGACTACGATTTACTTGATGGCAACCGCCGTGGCAGTGATTGTGCAGAATTGATACCGTTAAGTGAATGTAATCAATTATCGAAAATGCGTCCTCCTCGTCCACTGGAAGAATGTTTAGAAATATTGAATTCTACCGAAGAGGGTGGTGGAGCTGTAAATCTTACTGATGAAGAAATTATAAACATTGTCAATGCTGGTGGCCAATATTGTCCATTACATAAAATCGAATCGGTTATAGATGATCCAGTGCGTGGTGTTAAGCTTCGTAGACGCATTATAAGTGAACGTGCCAAATTGCCGGCAGAACGTTTAGAATGTCTTCCATATAAACATTTTGACTACAAACGCGTTATGAACGCCTGTTGTGAAAATGTTTTGGGGTATGTGCCCATACCAGTTGGCTATGCTGGCCCTTTGCTATTGGATGGTGCAAAATATTTTGTACCCATGGCTACCACAGAGGGAGCATTAGTAGCTTCCACCAATCGTGGTTGCAAAGCTTTATCAGTTAGAGGAGTTACTTCATATGTTGAAGATGTTGGTATGACTCGTGCTCCCTGTGTACGTTTCTCAAGTGTTAGTCGTGCAGCTGAGGCAAAAATGTGGATTAACGATGAACAGAATTATAAGCGCATTAAAGCGGAATTTGATTCCACTTCACGTTTTGGTCGTCTCAAGGAATGTCACATTGCCATGGATGGTCCCCAACTGTATATACGTTTCGTAGCTTTAACCGGTGATGCCATGGGCATGAATATGGTTTCAAAAGGTGCTGAGATGGCGTTAAAGTGTATAAAACGTGAATTCCCCGATATGCAAATCATTTCGTTAAGTGGTAACTTCTGTTGTGACAAAAAGCCAGCGGCTATTAATTGGATTAAGGGTCGCGGTAAACGAGTTGTGACGGAATGTATTATACCAGCCGCCACATTACGTAGTGTTCTAAAAACAGATGCTAAAACTTTGGTTGAGTGCAATAAATTGAAGAATATGGGTGGCAGCGCCATGGCAGGCAGTATAGGAGGTGGGTTTTTCATTTTTTTTTTTTTTCGAATTGAATCTGTCTTCAATAATCAATTTACCTTTTAACATGTTTGTAGGCAATAATGCTCATGCCGCCAACATGGTTACAGCTGTTTTTCTAGCTACCGGTCAGGATCCAGCACAAAATGTTACATCCAGTAATTGTTCGACCGGTATGGAATGCTGGGGTGAAAATAATGAAGATTTATACATGACCTGCACAATGCCTTCCCTGGAGGTGGGTACAGTCGGTGGCGGTACTGGTTTACCCGGACAAAGTGCTTGTCTCGATATGTTGGGAGTCAAGGGGGCCAATACCGCTCAACCCGGTGAAAATGCTAAGAAATTGGCTCAAATTGTATGTGCCACCGTAATGGCCGGTGAATTAAGTCTAATGGCCGCTTTGGTCAACAGTGATCTAGTCAAGAGTCACATGAGGCATAATAGGTATGTAAGAGGTGATATACATAAATACATTATTTTTTTTTATTATTATTGACAAATGTTACTTATTTTTTATATATATTTTTTTCAGATCCTCGATAGCTGTAAGCACAAAAATAAATAATAACAATGCAAATAATCCCTTAAATGTTACAGTTTCCAGTTGCAGTAAAATAAGCTAAAATTTAAACAATGCTCTTGAAAAAACTTTTACTATAATTATAATAAAAATAATTTCAAAAAGCTATTTACTACCTCTTGATTTTTTTTATTTTATTTTTTATATATAAATTAAAGAAAAAACAGAAAATAATAAAATGTTAAAAAAAATTAACACAAACTAAAGAAAAAATCTCGTAATTTTTATTGAAAAAGAAAAAGGCGCCAATTCTAATTAAACTATATTTCTATTTCTAAACGGGATTTTAAATTTTAAATCCAAAGTAAAAATTGCATTTACTTGCCAATTTATACTATACATATGGAACGGACATTACGATAAAGTCTTTGTCAATGAAATCATTTAAATAGAATTTAAATCCCTAAAAATAGAATTTCAAATAAAAATCTTAAAGGCGTTATTATGAAATAAAAAAATCTTTTTATAAATATGAAAAAAATTATATACTTTAAATAAACATAAAATAGAAGAAAATACTAGAAAATAAGAAAAAAGTTTTAAAAACAACAAAAAATTAAATCAATGTGTGCACGCACAATCTTATGAATTAAATAACTTTACTTAATAATAGACCAACCTGTGTATATTTGCTAATTGTTGATAAAAAAAAAGAAACTAAACTAAACTAAATTGTATTTTTATATGAAAGTAAAAGTGCTAAAGCAATGTTGCAAATACCAAAGTTTTATATTAAAAATAAAATAAAAAAAAAATAATCTTAAATATTTTTGATTTTTAATTTCAGAACTTTTTTCTTTTTTGTTGTATTAAACTTAACTACAAATGTTAAAGCTAGAAACAAATTTTTAATTTAGTTTTCTTTTTATATTTTCGCAAGTAATTTTTCTGTTTTTAGTATATGTATGAGTAGTAAGCATTTATCCATGTAAAAAATAAATAAATAAATAAAAAATAAATAAATAAATAATTAGTATGTTAAACTAATAATATATTAAAAATATTTATTTTTTCTTTTAATTTGTTTTTATTAGTTTTAATTTAAATTTACAATTTAATGTAATTAAAATAAAAATGTAATAAATATTTTTTTGTTTTTCATAGAAATTAAAAAGGAAACTTAGATTTTTATTTCATTTATGTATATAATACATATGTATGTATTTAACTTATGAAAAAATATATATATATTTTTTTTTTTTTCATTTATTTTTAAAAATCAAACAGATATGTGCATTTTTTAAATATTTTTGTTATGGGATCTTATATTTCTTTATCCTAACGAAGGAAAAGAAAACACATTCTGTTATACTATCAATAAGACATTTGTTAGAAAAGAAAACAATAAAAAATTGTTCGAAATATTATTGGTAAGTATTTATATTCGGATTAGTTTTTACGTCTCAGACAATATATCTAAACAATACGAAATTAAAACACATTGAAAAAATAGTCAATGTTGCTACTATTTTGTTGAAATAAATAGCTGCTAACATAAGATTTTTATATCTGGTAAATAATGCATATTAAACATGAAATATTTTCTTTAAAATTTTTTCGACAACTGAACAACTTTTGCATAAGTATCTTATAGATAAATCACCATAATATTGAAAATAGGTAAAGGTAATACATATATAATAAATATTAGTAAACAGTTGTTAAAATTTTCATTTGTATTTAAGAAATTTACATTAGAATTATAACATTTATTGTTTTTCCTTACAGACTTTCGGAAATAAAATTAGAAATATTGATATGCAAATGGAAATTTCAAAATTACATTTATAATTTTCAGACCAGCAAACAAAGGTTCCAAAAATTTATTTTTTTAGTTCAAAAATTCAACATCGAATTGAATTTATTCTAGTGATTCTTTTAAAGCATTGATGTTAATTTAATTCAAATCTATTCAAATTAGTATTATGAAATATTAGAAAACAGAATATTAAAAATTTAATGAAAGAAATATGTATCATAATATAAAAAATACAAAGTAGTTTCAATTATGATTATTTGACAAGAATCGGATTTAATGAAGTTTATTTTTTTTAGAAACAATTTATATAGTGGTGTGCCACACCTAAGCAATAAAAATAAAATATTCTGAGAAAATTTTAATTAGAATTGTGTAATTTGCTCGTAATATAATATAAAATTAGTATAAAAAATACCAGATATATTGTTAATATGAAAAATATATCATATTTCAATTGTAGATTTACTATTGGGCTATAACATTTGGATAAGTGAATTTGCTGTTTGCTGTTGTAAGTATAAATAGTATATATTAGCGGGTAATGCATCCTTTTTTAATCTAACATTCCTAATGTCCATTTGTGAACATACCAAAGAATCTAACGTCACATTGTTTCAACAAAAATACAAAATTTAATGTTACGATGTTTTGCATTTTCAGTGACTATATATTAGAGAAATTTTTAATTCTTTGTGAATTAATTTTATTCAACAAAAGCCTTTGATTAAAATTTAAGTGAATTAAACTAAAATATAATTATATCCTTCGAAGCTCTGCCTACAAATAGAAAATTCTAAAATAATTTTTTAGTGAACTGAACAAGAATAACACATTTTTAAATTGGTAGAATCTGCAGTAAATAAAAAAAAAACTAAAAGGAATTTTTGTAATTCCGACGAAATAAATTTATATTATATTTCAAGTATTTTCATAAAGTCTGATTGAATTTGCAAATATTAAGAGCAAATTATATGTAAGATTTATGAATACTTTTTAATTAACTCCCTCCCCTATACTGAACTTTATGAAGTTTATTAGAATATATGTTTAAACTTTGATAGGTATTATTAGAATTATCTTGGTCAAGTTAAAATTTCCTAAGATAATTGGAATATGCTACTAATCGGTAATTTGTTGAAAATCTCAGAAAAGAAAAAATCTATTAGTTATACAACTAGTTTCAGAACAAATGAAAATAGTCTGTTCTTGCTAAGACCAATGATTTTTGTTTGAGTTATCCAGTGCCCATTATAAGTAACAGTTCTAGAACTAGTTCTTTCATCAATGATTTTTGTCCGAAATTCTCACATTCAGAATTAGTGCTATCGTACGTGCCATTTCCTAAAGCCCACTCTTAAATTCAATTTAATTTTGAAAATAATTTTTTTTTATTTTTGAAACTTGTGAAATTTTAATACAACGTAGATATTCGGTCATCGCAGGGTCAATATGTATTCTTTTATAAAGTCTCATTTTTTATATTATGATTCTGTTTCTTCTTTCAAATTGTTTTGTTTTTATATATCAAATACTACATCTATTTTGTTGTATTAGTTCTCTCAATATTCACGGCAGCCGTATGTGACTACTTTGTATACTTTGTTGAAAAATTTAAGCAAATAAAATTTCAAACATAAAAATTACAATAAAAAATATGACTTACTTAGATTAGGACTTCAAAGCCTGAAATGAAAAAAATGTATATTTAAATTTAAGTGTAAATAAATCAATTTCAAATAAAAATAATAATTTAAAAAAAAGTACATAAAATATGAGTTTAAACAAAAATTTGCAATTTTCGATGTTTACACAAATGATTTTTTAAAATCCAATCGAAAAAAGTTATCAATTCAACAATTCACTAACTAAAATAAAACAAATAAAATTTAAGTATCTTAAGGAACACAATGCGCAAAAATTCGTTATATTTTTATTTAAAAAATAATAATTTGTATTACATTTTAAACTTTTTTAATTTTATTTTAATATTTTATTAATTTTAAAGATGATACAATTCGTTTTTTATTATTATTATTATTAATTGTATATGACTGACCTATGTTGTAATGTTGTGTGTGCTATAAAAAAAGAACTATAATATTTATAATTCCATTTAAAATGTGATAGTAATAATAATTTTGAATCAAACATCAAAATGTTGTTGTGGTTCTTTTAAAATATTATTAAATTCAGTTTACAATTAATTTCCAAATATATATTATGTGAGAAAATAATAATAGCAATAAATTATTTGCTATTTCAGACTTTAAACGAAAATAAAACTATATAGATCATTTTTGATTATCATTTTCAATTAGAGGGTAAAACAATTTTCTTCACCATTTTTGTTTTCTAAATCATTTTGTGGTATTTCATAAAATGAAAACAAATAATATTAATGAATTAGAAAAACATTAGAGAAAATTATAATTACACTGAATGAAAAAAATTATATAAATACTTGTAAATTTAAAAATGATTGTAATTAAATTTGTTTTATTTTTCGTTTATTAATTATTGGATGCTTCTTGTTGTACATTTAATGATGGTTCGTCAACCGACAATATTGTTTTCTTGGGACTGGGTTCTGTAGAATCATCATGGTCGGGTTCAGCCGCAGCAGCAGCCTCTTCAGCTAAATGTTTGGCCGAACCATTTTTAATGTCTTCGCTATTATGTTCGCCACTACTGTTACTGGATGCACATAACAGTTCATCGGGATGAGAAATTTTACGTTTATCTATGCGTTCCACAAGTGCACTATGCAACTGATTAATTTCAACGGGACGAGCCATGACCAAGAATATTTTTATTTTACCCGTATTGTCCATGGCAGTTAAACGCAAAGACTTTTGGCTCGGACGTTCCACAACCATGCCGGCCCAAACCTTATATAACAAATTATTGTATTACTTATTATATTTTGAATGTGTAACAATATTTAGTTTTCTTACCTTGGTATTAAGCAAGAGGCGTAAATTTCCCGCAGTTCTAAATACCAAACGAGAACATTCATGTTCAATTTTAGAATCGTTCAGGCGTAGACTACCACGACCGCGTTCTTCCCAGTTGCTATTAACAAATGCAAATAACTTACAATTTAGCTAAGAGAAATATAAACAAATAAATGATTATTTTAATTATTTAATGATTAACACAAAATCGAAGTAAACTTACATCCACTATATTAACTTCATTTTCTTCTCCCGTAAATGTTTCAACTTCTTCATATTTACGTTTTTGAGCACGACTCTCTTCATATTCACGTGCAACTTCAGTAAGGCTTTTAACTTCGGCATTGGCATCTTTACCCGAAGCAGAGTCACAACCTTCTGATGATTTAGCCGCCGCGGCAGCATTTTGTATAACACTGGAAAATAGAAGACCTTCTCCTGAACCAGAAGTTGACGATTCAGTTTTATCAGCGGTAGTAGCAGAATCGGATTTTAAGTTTTCCTAAATTTTAAACAACTTTAGAAAATTTTCTCATAATGATTTTTTTAACTTACACCCACGACACGTTCATGTACATTTTGTCCAAAAACAAAACCTGACTTCTCTACCAAAGGTATAGAACTTTTGGCAGCAGCAAACAGATTAGAACGTTCCATACCATTTTTACGCAACAATGACAAGGGATCTGGACGTTCATCGGACTCATCATTGTGCTCACCATTATCATCTCCTTCGGAATTCTTGCTTTCATTGACCTCTCCATCTTCATCGTCTTTATGATCTTTTAAGAACGGATTACTGGTCTTTTCACTTGATTTCTTGTCGACAGCCTCACTACCTGCACCATCACAACCACCAGATGCAGTTGCTGCACCGTCGCTAGCATCATTTGATGACGTCACATTATTTGTTGTACTATTATTTGTTAAAGCCGATCCTAGTCTAGATGGACCCAGCACCGATGGACGCAATACACCGGCTCTTAGTACTGGATTACCAACAACACTGCCACCACCAGTTAATCGAGAACTCTGTAGTATAGAATCACTGCCCATGCTGTTTGATTCGTTTGAGTTATCTGCAACGTTATAAACAAATCATAAAATATAATCCCTTCCAATTGTTTCTTCCACCAAGTATTTTATCTTTGTTTTGTTTTATCCTGTTTCTTTTTCGAGTTTGTCGAGACCCGCCTGCCAGACTTTTTTCCACTCTTTTACTTTATTTTTACGCATCGTTTGATTGTATACTTTATTTCTGTACTTACCATTGTTTTCGGACATTTTATGAGTTTTATTTTCTTTAAATTAAATTTAATTATACACGGATTATTTTATTTTTTAGACAGTATTCTTATTTTTTTTTAAATGAAACAAATTGCAAATTGATTGAAAATTAATAGTGTTCAGTGGATGTTCGAGGTTAGCGTATGCAGAATGTCAGTACAAAAAGAAAAATTTTAATAACTTTCTTCATTTTTCTTTTGCTCAAACATTTCTGTATTTAGAGATGCCAGACGATAATTTTTTTTATCTTTACAAAATATTTGATTATATTTGAACTTTTGAAGTTAATTTTAATTAAAAGAAATAATAACTTAGT
This sequence comes from Phormia regina, assembly GCA_001735545.1. Classification (NCBI taxonomy): domain Eukaryota; kingdom Metazoa; phylum Arthropoda; class Insecta; order Diptera; family Calliphoridae; genus Phormia; species Phormia regina. Next base: position 36,033 of record MINK01187668.1, read on the forward strand.
TTACGTTTTTAAAGATTTTAACTAATTAAATTATTCTTAAATATTATATTAAGAATTTATTGAGAAGTATTTTTTACTAATCGATTACAAAGATTATAAAAGACATATTTTTATTAATTTTTTATCAAATCTAGTTTAAATTTAAAAATGTACGTAATCCAATATTATCAACATATTTAGCTTTTAAATGTGTACTTTTAAATTTTAAATGCCATGTTACATCTTCATATTTTATTATATAAAATTTTAGGGAACAATCAACTTTATCAGCGCAGTTGAAGTTATTATAACTTTTTCCGCCTAAATAATGGTTTTTCTGTTTTCTCGTTATTGAAAAGATCCGACAATTATTAATAAAGATATTAATGAAAATATATTATTACAAAATTAAACCATAAAAACTTAAAACAAAATTATTCATTTAAATAATACAAATTTCAAAAATTATTTGTTTGTGATTTGACAGAGTAAACATATTGAACATCACAACAATCGATTTAAGAATACGAGTTACTTTGAATTGACCGATTCATCACATATTAAATGTAATATGTCGTAATTTTCAATTTTTTTAGTATAAGTGATTTTTGTTTTCATATTTTTAATTTGCATAGTTAAGCAATTAAAACTAAAACTTTAACGTAACTTAAACAACTAAATAAGGTCATAATTAAACTGAAATCTTCCTCTTNGTCAAGTGCAGACTTTTTCTATAGAAAAGTCTGTCAAGTGCAGACTTTTTCTATAGAAAAGTCTGTCAAGTGCAGACTTTTTCTATAGAAAAGTTTGTCAAGTGCAGACTCTTTCTATAGAAAAGTTTGTCAAGTGCAGACTCTTTCTATAGAAAAGTTTGTCAAGTG